>KK117213.1:151555-168950 GCA_000611955.2 Stegodyphus mimosarum
AGGGGCTCGACCGCTGCGATTCGGCTCAAGACCAACTTGCCCTTCTCAGTCCGATCAAAATACCCCTGGTGCACTCGTCTGTCTTCTGGAAGTGCCTTGGTCGTCGGCGTTGTGGATTCTTTTCTCTAACATTTTCTCTACGACAGAAAAACAATTTTCAAACGATAATTTTGCCCAACGGAGAAGCGCAACTGTTGTCGATTTTATTGTCTTATGTATCCTAAACTGCAATGTAGCACAATGATTCATCAGCCTTTGTTTGCACTGTAAATACGTTTATTGATTTCAATAAACTCCCGATGCAACCCCATGGTCTCCAGGGACTTGCTGCTTTTACCACTGTTAAACATCAGGCGTACCCCTGCCACCTGTTGTTAATTCTTCAGATTAATTCCCTCATCTCTCATTTCACCAGCGCGAGAATGAAACGCATTTCGCATCATTTGCATGACTCGGTGTTTTGTGTAATTAAAAAAAGGTTTAAAACAATAAAATGTTAAAGAAGTAACAGTTAAAATAAGCAATAATGTTTACATTTAAGCATTGCTTGCATTTCCTAACTTTCTTTAATGTTCATGTTGCTAAGAAATAGAAGGTTGCCAGTCATTTGAATATTTATGTGATTGTATTTTCTTTTAAATAGCATTTTGCTTAGATTCTTTGTTTTGTGGAATACAAAAATCAATATGCAAAGGCTGGAAAAGAACTTTAAATGTATTCGTGAAATATATCACTGTATGTATGATTTAAAACGACATGTATGCGATCGTGGATCCCTTGAAAAATATAAATTCTTTTTATTCCCACTGATTTGGTATAAAAAAGGTATCAAAAGGTAGTTCCAGAAATAGAAAAAGCGAAAAACCCACTTTTCTTTTCTGAATTTAGATTCCTATGGGAGATAAAAACAGAAAGGAAAGAACGCATAGCTGAAATGATGTTTTTATTCGTTCTGGATGGTATAGGATCATGTATAAAAATGAAACGACAAAAACAAAAAAAAAATATAGGCAAGGACGGAAGAAAAATTGTCCGATTCTTACCAAACATCAGTGTGGATGAAACCTACCAATGTTAAAATTATTGCTGTCTCATTGTGTTACGTACATTTTATATCATATCATTGTATATTCTTTTAGGATATTGGAAACATATATTTGTTACGATACTAGTTTCCTGAGAATTAATATTTTGTCTTTTTTTCATGTTTCATAGGAAACTATTTTATTCAAAAGTCACTTAATTTATAGATATAAAAACTGGGAGAAAAGGGCAAAACGGGAATTAAAATTTATATGAAATTCAGTTGTAACGTAACGTGCTGGTAAAGAGTTGTTTGGGAAGAAAATTTATATGCTTTTCTGTTTTTTTAGACTGTAATGCTTAAATTTCCTTTTTCCTTTTATCGAATGTATACACCTTCAATGTAATTGCCCAAGGTTTATATGTTAGCCGCTCAGTGGTTTAAACAAAGGTACAGAAAATTGCTAAGAAGTCCGCAACTTCAGGAATTTATGGCAACTTACAGACAAATGGCTTGTCACCCAGAAAATGTTGGCGTAATATTGAATTTAACAGATTTTACTGTGAAAGAACAGTGCTCCCGTTTTAAAAGGGAAAAATATGGATATCATAGACTCCATTTTATTTAAGTAAACTTCTGCGTTTAATATATATGATCAAAGGTAGATTACGGTTGTCAGATAATATTTTATAGCTCAAACATTCATGTTAGATCATGATTATGTAAGCACAATTTTACTATTAAAATAAGACTTAAAACAATTATATACTTTATACTTATTCTCTTAAAAGATTTATCAGGGACAGAATATGTTAAATTTAGACATTTTCCTAGATAAAAAGTGAGTAGCCTTTTAAGAAAAAGGTTGAGCCTTATAGGGAAGAAGTAGTGCTATGTGGTTAAGATTTTATAGGTTGTTAGGCTGGAGTTTTATGGCGCATTGTGCGAAATGTTATAAAGCTGACGTGTTTTCTCTGCTGTTTTTTTTAGGTTGAAAAGGTATAAAGTGTCTGAAGAAGGTTGGCCAATGAGGTTACAATGCAATATCTCTGTCAAAAGGGTCTTATTGCAATAAAAATTAACAAGGACATGTTGCAGACATTAGTGAATTAAGCTCCATTATCTGAAACTGTTAAACGGAATAGCCTGACTTCAAATATGAACGCGAAAGCATTTCGAATGAACCACCAGAATGACGTTCATTGATGGTAATAGCATGGGAAAACGTCAAAACTGTGCTTGATACGATCATTGAGAATCCTCCCGTGCGAGCTTGAATACTGTGCAGACTCGACTGAATGTGTGCAACACAAATTACAAAGATCGCTCGCTAGCAAACTGTCATTTTGATGACTGTAGAAACTTTGCCTCAGAGCAATAACAACAAAATACAGGGTAGAATGCATGTGGAGAAACCATAATGAGAAAATGTAGCTCAAACCCCTCCTTTACTATCAGGTTCAAAATGCTTCATTTTCCCCTCGAATCAAGCAAGTTCTTTTATGCCTGTGCAGGTGACTACTGCAATATGATGTAAACTTAACAGGATTCTGAAAAACCCGTGAATTGCAAGGTAAGGCTTGCAGTGAATTTCTGGGTATGTTTAAAGTTACCAGATACTACTAAAAAGCCGATAGTTACTGGAAAAGAACTAAGCTTCGATACTTTAAAGGACTCAGAATTTAACACTGACAGCTGAGTATTATGATAACAGGCATATATGGATAATTTACGATATTTACAAAATTTGATTAGTAAAGTGGAGGTGGAACTAAATGAATGTCTCGAGAATTTCTCCAAAACTGAAGAACCATACAGTGAATTTTGAATATTTAGAAAGTCTTATTAATTTCCAGCTACAACTTCAAGCTACTTACTTTATTGATTAGGGATTATCGGTGTTATCAAATAAAATTTTACATTAGCAAGTAAATAAACTTAATTTCAGATGCTTTTTGAAGAAAATGACGCTTTTTACATAGCTAAGAAAGTATTAAATTTAAAGAAAATTATTCCTATTTGAATAATGCAGTTTGTTGCTTATAGTTAATGAGAAATAAACAAAAGACCATTCAGAAATGGCTTTCTCCTCGTGGTTAAAAATTCGTCAGCTGATGAAGAATGATAAATAGTGAATGAAGCCATTTCATGCTTTTAAAGAGTTACGAAAAAAATTCAAATTGTCGATAGTAATACCGAACGCTGCAATGCCAATGGAAATTGTGAGGAAGAAATAGTCAGGAACATCGTGTCTTTCAAATTATCATCTCACTCATATCTCGTCATCACTTTTAAACCTTCAGCGCTGAATGCCATGTTGAATTATAATAATGAACAATGAAAGGCGATGACAGAGGCAGATTTAAACTTGAACGACTGAATTCAAAGAATGGCAGGAAACGCATTGATCACTTCAAATTACATTACGTGCAGGAAGGAAATAAAGATAGTCCATTTTCAGAATTAAATATTTGTGCCGTTGCTGTTCACTGATAATCACTCAAAAGCTTACTGAAGAGTACGCTGGGCAGATTCTTTCTAAAACAGTAGCCTTTGCTGACAAAAAGGGTAAATATATGTTGTTTTAAACTCAAACCTTTTATAAAAATTGACGGTATTTCAAGGATCATTTGAAAATTCTTTCTGGCTAAAAATGAATGCTTGAAAAAGCTAACTCATATATTATTATTAAAAAGAAAGGAAACCAGAAACACTTTTAACTCAAATTTGTGCTCATGTTGAAGTGCATTAATATAAAATTCTTTGAAGTGTTAAATAAAATTCAGTAAGCCTTTTTTCCCTATATCGTATTCTGTACTATTTAAAATATATCGTTTTTCGGGTGTATAAATTATGGACCCTCTGCATATGTTTTGCATACACACACGGTACACAAAACTCCTTACGTAGCTTTTATTTTGACAACCGTTAATCGTAGACATATATATTTTCAATTAAAAATGCTTTAAATGCCTCAAATATTGACGTTACGGCATTCGTAACTTAAAAAAATAATTTAATTTTGTAGAAATTACCAAATAGAACTTAACAGAGGGCACATGGCCACTTTGTAGATAAAATGATTATCTGTATGTACAATTTCTATGTTCCTATACATGTATTAAGAAAAACCGTATGCGCACTTTAAAAATGAAGTAAAACATGTATGAGTCTCATGCGGCAAAAATTGATCAAAATACTTAAAATTTTAAGCTTGATATCATTCTGGAGCTGTAAATTGAAGAGCGAAATGTTTGCAAATGGCATGTAATTCTGATATTAAATGAACATTTTTTTTGAAGTTGCGATGAAAAGTATTCATCAATATACATTTTTTTAAAAAAAAGGCGATTTAGTCACAGAGTTAATTCGTAGTCTAGTCGGCTTCGAGCACTCTTTTGGCCGATAGCCAAATCGAACACGTTTTGGCACGTAGCCAAAACACTGCCGGCTTCCGTTTTGGCACATAGCCAGATCAAATACTTATATAAATTAAAATTAAAGGTCTTTTTAATAAATATGAAGCCAGAAGGTTACCGACCTATCAGCCTTTTACCTGGTCTAGGCAAAATTTACGAGCGAATTATTATGAACAGACTTCAAACTTATTTCGATCTTTTACCCAAGGAACAATTTGGATTTCAGAAAAACCTTTCAACTATTAAACAGCTCGTTCGGCTAACTGAATTTATTGGAAATGCTCTGCATAACAAATCTTGTGTAGCCTTACTCATGCTAGACGTGGCGAAAGCCTTCGACCGCGTCTGGCATGAGGGGCTCATCTACAAGCTTATCTCCTTAAACATTGAACCGGAAATGATCAAGTTACTATACTCCTTTCTTACAAATAGAAAATTTTTTGTTTCCATAGAAAATGAACACTCAAGTCTCAGGAATATTAAAGCTTCTGTTCCACAAGGTTCTATTTTAGGACCCCTTCTTTATCTCTTTTATGTGTCAGATTTTCCGCCCCTGGATCTGATTAGCGGCTGCTTTATCGGCTGCTATGCGGACGATACTGCAGTGGCTGTCAGATCCATTAGGGCTGAACATGCAGTATTAAAACTTCAAAAATTTATGCCTTCCATTGAATCGTGGTGCACCAAGTGGCGTATTGCTATTAATGCATCAAAGTCTCAACTTTTACTCATCCGGAGAAGATATGCACGCAAAGGATTCTATGGTGAATTGAAATTATTTAATGAAAAAATACCACTTGTCACCAAAGCCAAGTACCTTGGTATCGTGCTGAACACCTCCTTTAAGTGGAATGATCATATTGCAAAAATTAAACAGAAGACCATAGGAGTAATTAACAGCCTCACTCCCTTACTTGGAAAATATTCAAGACTAGACCTTTATAAAAAACGTCACATATACACTGCTATTATTCGTCCAATTATGACATACGCTTCACCCGCATGGGCAGCCTATAAGGCAAAGGATATTAAAATTCTTCAAATTATTCAAAATAGATTCTTAAGATTAATTACCGGAGTTCACTTTTATGTTTCTAACGATATGCTACATAAGGATCTACAAATTGAAACTATGGAAAAATATCTGCACAAATTGAACAAAAATTTCTTCGATAAAGCCATAAATTGTGACCGACTGAAGCACTTCAACACGTTTGATTACATCATCCTTGAAGAGGACGTTGACCTTCGTGCACTTGCAGCATTCCTCACGCGGAGTGCTAACTTCCCCACGTAATAAAAATTCATGACTGGTTTCCGTTCACACAATGTTTAATATCCTGTACATGTTTGGTGCCTACCTTACTTATACTTTTCAATTTACATTAACTGTTTTGTAACTCATGATACTGTATCGTATTTAAACTTGTATATTTTATATTTATTATGCATTGTATATCTTTTCAGTCGTCTTGTATTTGCCACTTGTGGCTTCCCTTTTGACCTTTACTCTTTTATTTTTTATTTGTCTGGACTTTCAACGTCTTGTGGCCTTTTTAGGCAAATTTTGTCATTGAGCCGGTAAAGTTGCATTATTTGCAATAATTCGGCTATAAAATCATTGACTGACTGACTGACTTTTTAATAATGTTTTGAGTGATTATTAAAGTCATGATTCTAAAATAGTGAAAACACTGCCGGCTTCTGTTTTGGTACATAGCAAAATTGTAACATTTTAAATTAAAAGTCTTTTTAAAAATGTTATGAGTGATTATTTAAATTATGATTCTAAAATAGTGAAATTTCATGAGAATATTAATAGCGTATTTTTAACGTTTAAAAACAAGTAAAAGAGTTGTGTGAAAATTCTTTGGGCATACCAGTTGTAACAAAATGATAAATTAAAGAATGTTACACATTAGTAAACCGCAAAAGAATGTTATTGAATGACATTTAAAAAGTTAAATGAACATCGAATTATTCTAATACAATTTTTAACCTGTTCGTCTAAACAAACTGAAAATGACGTCAAAAGTCACAGGTTTTAAACGAATAAAATATTTCCTTATTTTAATTGTGGGGATCGGGGAGAACGTATAAAAGGTTAGATTTCATAGTTTTTACAAAACTGATTTGTTTAAATTAAAAAATTCGAAAACATAAATATTTGCATCATTTAAAATAGTTTTCTTGACTAGAAGTATATGCCTACGACCAATGATTACGATTATAAAGCTTGCATAATGTCTTTGGTGGACATGGTGTATATATACGTATTATTTCTAGAATAATTTTAACGTGCAGGATTTAGATACATGCTGACGGAATATGGTGCATAAACGCAGTACTAGCAGTAACAGCCAGTTGAAAATTTTCCGCGTTTATTTGTTATTTTTATTCTTCCCGTAAAAGTAAAACAAAGTTTGCATAAACAATTTTTTAATTCGTAATAGCTTAACTTTACACATGCTACTGCTGGGAAACGAAGTCTTAATAAAGTCTTAGTGATCACTTTGTTTAGCATATTGCATAGCAAACAGATATACAGACACACTTTCCCACGAAGAATAACTTAAATGGAGGTCACATTTATCTACTTCATAGGTTCCCAACCTTTTTCGAACTGGTGCCCCCTTTTCTAGTGAATATTTCAATACCGCCCCCCCCTAGAGAAATAAGAGCGTACATAATGCATGGTGAAAACAAGAATTAAATAAAAAAAATTACTAATAGATAGAATGTTGTTGGAATTGAAGCGCTACTGAATTTCTTCGTTATTTAAAAAGAAAAATAAAAGTTTTAGCTTACCTGTTATAAGGACAGGCAGGGGTTTTGATAATACGAAATAATCCATAATAAACTATTGCTTTCTAAATAAATAAATTGACAGTTTCAGAGAACACTCAAAAGGCATACTTAATTATTATTAAAAAGTATTTTTATTAAAATTTAAAGGCATCGAATTTCTAACTTAACTAATGAGAAGGCTGAATTTGATGCATTTTAAGAAGCTTGTTAATATCAGGCTCGATTTTACTTAAAAACAATCGTAAATCGCCGCGTTCAGTAACATGGAGCCGATTTCTCTTTTTCGTTACCAATGTTGCTACAGCACTAAATCCACGTTCTGCTAAATATGAAGATGGGAATGCTAGCAGAAATCGTTGCACAATCGACCATAATCTTGGATACAATTGCGAAATCGACTTCTGCAGCCAAAATTCTTGGTAGCCATTCTTGAATTTAATTTTTAATTCCTCATTTGTCGTCAGTTCTATCAGTTCTTCTTCTAACTGAGATGGTCCTGCTGTGTTGACATTGGAAAAAGGATCCAAAACCCAGTCTGGTATGTCCATGTTTAAAATGTCCTCGAATCGTTCCTTGAAGTCATTGTAGAGGTTTTCCAAGTGCTGACAGTAAACAAGCAAGTCGTCGTGCTTGAATGATACTGCTGATAAACATGGGAAGGTATGGAATTCACGTCTGCCTATATTTCTTTTATATAATAGCAGTTTAGACACGAAAGCAGCAATGCTATTTTTAGTCTTAATCAAGTTTAAGTCTTCTCCTTGAAGTTGGAGATTGACATCATTAAACAATTTATAGAGGTCTGCTAAGTACGCAATATCGTTTTTTGATGCGATGAGGTTGTCGCGCAATTCCGTGTCTTTGTTTCCTAGGAACTCTATCACAGATTCAAACAGATTGTAAAATCGAGTCAAACAAGTACCTTTTGAAAGCCAGCGCACCTCTGTGTGAAGCAGCAATCGGTTGAAATCTTCATCATTTGCAATGCAAAGCTGACTAAATAATCTGTCATTCAACGAGTTACTTCTGATTTTATTAACTGCTCTTATAACATATTGCAGTGATGTATGGAGACGTTCGCTCAAATTTTTCGCAACCAAATGCTGTCGATGAATTACGCAATGCACAGCAAGCACGTCCGGAACTTTATTTTTTAAGCATGCTATGAAGCCTTTGTGACGCCCTGTCATAGCCGGTGCGCCATCCGTAGCAACCGACAAAATATTATTAAAAGGAATTTCCTTTTCGTCAAAAAACTTTTGCAGTGTATCAAATATGGTTTCTCCTTTTGTATCTGTTTCCAAATTGGTAGCAAACAACATTTCTTGACATATTTTTTCATCTTTGATAAACCTCACGTACGACAATAACAATGCTTCATTGGTTGGTAAAGTGGACTCATCCAGCTGAATTGAAAATTGACAAGTCTGCAGATAATTGCACAACGATTCTTCAATGTTTTCAGCCATCTCATCAATTCGTCTTTGCACAGAATTATTGCTCAAAGGAATTTTTCGGATAATATCTGTAGCTGGTTTATGGAGCACGGTGGTTATTACTTCTTTAACTGCTGGTAAAATTAAATCTTCCCCAATAGTATGTGGCTTGCCTGTTTTAGCAATCAACAATGAGATATTGTACGAAGCTCGAAGTCCGTCATCGTCTTGTTTAGAAGCTGATGAAAATAATTTTGATATAGTTGGCTGATTTTCAATCTTCTTTTTTATCTCTAGAAAATAGGTCATATCTCTGTCTTTCTTATCCGGATGCATTTTATTAAGATGATCTTGAAGCCTAGAAGGTTTCATCGCTTCATTCGAAAATGTTTTTTGACAAATAAGGCACAATGGAGATGATGGATTTGAGGGATTTTCGATAAATCCGTATTTTATATAATCCGCACTGTACTGCCGCCTCTTCTTTTTTGCTTCCGACATGGGTTTTTCTTTACTTATACTTGATCCAAGTTAAGGGAGCTGCAAGGGATACTGCCGGTTTAAATAATATAAGTTGAAGTAGCAAAATATTAAGGCAACGCCGTTTTCATCGTACGCAGTACATGCTGCGATGAACGATAGATAGTGTGAGCCTGAGTCTGTAGCATTCTGCGGGGCTGTTCTATTTTTAGCTACCTACAATTTTTGATCGGATAAACCACTGGTGACGATTTGTCTACTCCGCCGCCGCTTATTTCGGCGCTCTAATTTTTTCCCGCGTCCAACGTCGCCTACGCACTTTTACAGACTCTCTTAGAATACAGTTTAGTTGGAGATCTCGCTATCGTTGCCGCTTGTAAGTGGCATTTTTTAGTCCCAGTGACATTTTTTGTAAATGTTACGGCCAAAGCCCGAAATCGGCCAATTCGCATTTTGGCCAACGTTGCTGTAAACTTACCGGCGAATGTCCAATCTTTTTGTTGATTTCTGGCTTTGACCGGCCAATTTGGGAAAAAAGAAATCAAGGGCAGATGGTTTTACACACTGTTAAAAATGAAGTATTTAAAAATGAGTACTTCTGTGAGTTCAACGAGTAGAAACTATTCAGTGAACGCATATGCTGTAACAATGTGATAGTGTGAAGATTAGATTTGCGCCCTTCAAAATGACGAATTATATCTTAAGCAAATGCGTTGCGTATCGAGTATGAATACAGAGGCAAATTGAGTACTCAATTTGTCAACTACCTTTAAGGGTGATCCTTAGTCTTTTTCTGCTCCATAGACTCAATCTACCATTATCACATCAGGCTTTGGCCAAGAATTCCCAGCCACTTCGCGAAATGGCCGGCCAAAGTATAAAATACAATATTAATTGCAAGTATTTCGGACTTTGGCCAAACCTCCTGGCCAAAACGCGAACTGGCCGAACTTCGGGCTTTGGACGTAACATAAATATGTACATAAAGACAATAAAGATATATTTTTGCACTGAAGGCTTTTCCTTCTGATATTATGAACTCCGGTTCTACTGCTCCTTTCACTAAAATGGTGACCCTTTCAACAAAAGTCAACAGTTTTCTGCGACTTTTTGGAGTGCATCTCGCCAAATTGGCAAGACAGGTTGCTAGTTTTAGCACATGCAGCCCCAGAATCGTACATACTAGAGAGGTATGTCTTTCTCTGAACAGTGAAGTCTCATATCGAAATATGTGAATTTTCGCACACGTGATAGAAATGAATTATCAGCGTGATTTTAAAGTCTTTTTTAGACTATATTTGGCTAATCTTCCAACGCCCCTCTGTGCCATATCAACGCCCCCTAATTTTCTCTGGGTTTTTTACCGCTCCCCTGAAAGCCTGAAACGCCCACAAGGGGGCGTTATCGCCCACGTTGGGAACCTATGATCTACTTAATTATATGCTAATTTATGATTTTGTTTCACAAAATTATTTTGTTGTTTATTTATTTTACGAAGGTGTAGTTTCAGTGTATTCACTCACATTTTTGGAAATTTGTCTTTTGGATTTTCATGAAGGTCACATTAAACCAGGATTTAAGCAGCTGACAGATTTTTAAGTCCGCTGTCCCAAGCCAGCTTGGGGAGTTTGCCTTCATGAATAATTTCAGTTTAATTTCTACATTTCTCTTTATTTCTTTAATAATTTTATTAATGATTATTCTACAACGAATAAAGCTTCTGAAAGAATAATTATATTTTATGCAGTTGCCTTATCTGATTTGTCTCATGTGTTGAATAACACGAATATCTATTAATCATAATGAATTTTATTTATATACAGTATCTATCTATTTTTATGCCTCTGTCTGTACGTCTGTATCTCAATCTGACTATCTCTATCTGTAGGTTTTATCAGCGTTCACAGTAAGCAGAAAAAAAGTTGTACAAAAATTGTTTTCCCTTCCGAGTGAAATATTGAAACATTTTATGCATTATTTATGACCACTGCTCTTAAGTATGGTTTCTGTTTCATTAAATTTCTTCCTTAACAGCTATATTTTTAAAATTAATAACGGTAAAATTATATGTAACTCATAACCACACTATCTGATCATGTGTCATATTATCTTAATGATATTGTTACGGATTTCGTATTTATTTAGCTATTTCTTTAGAATTGTAATTAAAATTGTTTTATTTCCCCGTGCAAAGCAGACGAATTTGAAAAGAAAGCTACGTCGGAAAAGTAAAAATACAACAGCGCGTGCATTTAATATTTAATAAATAAATATCTCGCAATTGCTGTACACATGCAGAAAAATCGATTTTACCAGAATGTTCTCGTGAATAATTAAAAAGCTTATAAAAGCCGAATTAAAACACCTCAGCTCAGTTGTTGTTGTTCTAAGCTAGCTGTATTGCTTACTTAATGCTATTATTGATTGCAGCGAATTCGCTGTGAGATAGAATTATTTTCTCTGTTTTGAATTCAGTTCTGTTTAACGCTTGAAATATTGTGATATTGTACGAATATCTCTGAGGAAATATTTCAAAATTTTGTTTTATTTCTTGTGAAAAGAATAAATTTTATTAACTTTTTAACGACTTGTGCATTCAATCCATTACGAACCCGTACGGACGCAACGCAACAATTTTTGGTGTTAGGAGTGGGGATTGAATGCTATTCACTAGAGCGATAGAAGAACAATTGAGACAGCTCGTGTCTGCCTTTGCTGCATTCTAAGAAAAGATTAAAGGGGCTGTCAACACAGTAAAAGAGGAGATGAAAGAGGTCGAGAAAAGATGGGAGCTGGTCAAGAAAGGATGGAAGCTGGTCAAGAAAGGATGGAAGCTGGTCAAGCATCTGTTAAAGATGCGATGAAAGCTAATAAGAAAGAAATGAAAGTTGGTTAAGAGGAAATAAAAAAGGAAATCACCTGTATAATAGAAAACAAATTCGAAGTTATGGAAGGCAGAATAGACGCTATTGAAAACAAAGTTGAACACATTAGAAAAAGAGTTTCTTCTGTAAAAGAACAAATAGAAGAAAGAGTTGATTCTGTAATACAAAAAACAGAAGGAAGCGTTTCTGCTGTGGAGAAACAAATCGAAGGAATGGTCTCTGTCATACAACACCAAACGGAACAACAAATTGATGACAGGGTTTCTGGAGTTGCCAAAGAAGTTGATAATTCAAAGAAATTCGTAAGCGACGGCAGGGAGCACTAGTGATGGTTTTAAATTTTTACCCATGCCTGCGCTTTCCTCTCTGAACTTATCCACATATGATGGGAAGAAGAATGTATAAGACACAATTTTCTATAGTTGTGGATGCTAAGGGATGGGATTCCCAAGCTAAAGCCTGTCATCTCGCTGCTTCTCTGAGAGCAGATGCAGCGGATATCCTGCAGACTCTTCCCGAAAACCAGAGACTAGACTTTGAAGCTCTATCCTGCTCATTGGAGTTGCGCTTCGGGAAGAAATGTTTGAAAGACTACAGTAGGCTTCAATTAAAGTACCGTTAACAGAAGCCCACCGAAACACTCCAAGAGATCGCCAAGTTGAAATGCTCTCTCGCCTTTACGGAATCTATCTCGCCTTTACGGAATGCCCGAGAGAAACAGGGGAAATCCTGTCCCTGCAGTACTTTATCGACGGCATCCGGGATCCTGAAATACAGAAAGCTCTACTAATGACGGATGTCAGGGATATAAGAAGCGCTCTAGTGTACGCCATGAAATTCGAGGCAGCTCAGCAAGCAAGTCGTAGAGACCGCCACCCAGTCAGAGCTGTGCGAGTCCACGAGGCAGTGGATAGGTTGATGGCTCGTTTAGATGACTTAACAAGACAAGTGAATGCCTTGCAGCGAAATATTGGTGATAAGAAACCGACAGTAAAGTGCTGGAACTGCGGTACTTTAGGACACATGCGAAAGAACTGCCGAATATTAAAGAGCTCGGAAAATAAGACGGTCGATATAAACAGACAATTAAATGCCATGAGATAGAAAAGGAATGACAAGAAAGAAAACTGCTGGAACTGCGGTGTTCAAGGCCACATAGGAAGGAACTGCATAACACCCCAGAGCACGGAAAATAAGACCATGTCCCAGAAACGACGCAGGAAGCAAATGAATGATTATATCGCGGACTAGAGTTTGAGCGATAGTGAAAAACCCCGTTTTAAAGCGCTGAAGATTTCTGTAGTGGATGGCAACAGTAATGGACTATCCATCAGTGGGCATATTGATGGAATTCCTTGCAATATGGTCATTGACACAGGAGCTAACGTTACCATTATTCGAAAAGATTTAGCTCTACAGTTTAAATTTTGGACGCCATCCTGTGTTACCCTCCAGACTGCGTCCGGCTAGAAAATTGACATTGATGGGAAGTTAAACGCGAATATCATGCTTGGAAATGGCGCCTACCATCACACGGCATATGTGGCGGATATTACAGATCCTTGCATACTCGAATTGGACATTTTAAGGAAATACAATTTTTCCTTAGACTTCAAAAACAACAAACTGCTTTCAGAATTAGAGGACATATCTGTCCATCATTAGAAACGACCCTCACCTCGAAACGCCGATGCGTTGTCTGAACGACCCTGCTCAGAAAGTTGCCGAAATCGTACTAGGGTCGAAGAGAAACCCAAGACTACGGCAATTCTCCATCCCAGATGCTCATCAGTCGTCATCTTCGTCTGCCTAGTCACCCCTTGTTTGGTCGCCCTCCGGATGCGCCTTTATCGCCTGAGGAATACATCCAAGATCTCCAGGCCCGGTTTGAAGTGATGCGCAACTTTGCACGAGAGCGGGGGAACTTCGCGGCGGAGAAGATGAAGACCAGATGCGACACTAGAGCCACTGGACATCAGTTCAACGAAGGGAACAAGGTGTGGCTGGGGAAACCGAATCGACGCAGACTCTGTCCAAAACTACAGTCACCTTGGGATGGTCCCTACACAGTCCTAAACAGGCTGAACGACGTCATGGTTCGGATCTGTAAGCCATCGAACTCTAAACCTAAAGTCGTCCATTACGACAAGTTAGCTCCTTACTATGGCCATAGTACGTAGAATATATAATTATAAATAGTAATGTAAATAGTATAAGATCATGGTCCTTTTAGTATTTAGCATTTGATAGTATTTGATTTGTATTTATTCTTTGATAGTATTTGATTTGTTTTTAATGTTTGATAGTATTTGATTTGTATTTGATGTTTGATAGTATTTGATTTGCTCAAAGTTACTTATTGCAAATTATTGTTTATTTTGTTACTGTAATGTGATGTTTATTATTGCATTGATGTCTTAGTTGTAAGTTTGGCTTCCTGTCCAGGGATTGTACTGCCCGGGACGTGCAATCCTTGGAAGGGGACAGTGTTACGGATTTCGTATTTATTTAGCTATTTATTTAGAATTGTAATTAAAATTATTTTATTTTCCCGTGCAACGCAGACGAATTTCAAAAGAAAGCTACGTCGGAAAAGTAAAAATTCAAGAGCGCGTGCATTTAATATTTAATAAATAAATATATCGTAATTGCTGTTGCCATTCAGAAAAATCGAGAAAATAGATTTTACCGGAATGTTCTCGTGAATAATTAAAAAGCTTATAAAAGCCGAATTAAAACACCTCAAGTCAGTTGTTGTTTTAAGCGAACTGTATTGTTTATTTAATGCTATTATTGATTGCGGCAAATTCGTTGTTAGATAGAATTAGCTTCTTTGTTTTGAACTGAGTTCCGTTTAATGTTTGAGATACTGTTATACTGTACCAATATCTCTGAGGAAATATTTCAGCACTTTGTTTTATTTCTTGTGAAAAGAATAAATTTTGTTAACTTTTTAACGACTTGTGTATTCAATCCAATACGAACCCGTACTCAAGCAACAATATATATTAATCTATTTTACACAAATGTAAAAAACATTTTACTTTTGAACTCGTTTTCTAGAAAGCATAATTTGGATAGAGAAGATTCAGAGTGTTTTAACAGGAACGAAAATCAATTCAAATTTTTAATAGGGATATATATAAAAAGAATTAAATGATAAAAGACCTTGCGATGAGTATCAATTAATTACTAGGCTAACTAACACTGATATCATAATCTTCCCTTATTTAGTCAATGCCAATTTACTTTCGAAAATATACCCCTTAAGTCAAACAACAGACATAAAGTGAGAAATCATGCTTTTTACAGAGTTGGTAAGTACAATTAAATCATATTCAATAGTGATAACGTCTTGCTTCAGTATCCATATGCTTGCATATGTTAAGTTATTTAACTATTTTTCTAATGATTTCATTGGAGCATTTCTTCTTGTATTCTAAATAATAGTAACGGGTTTTAAACTTAATAGAGAACAAATGATGCTTGATATGACATATGTTAAGGAAAATGCTTAATTCAAAAAATTCATTGCAGCACTGTAACTCTTGTAAAGCTCGGTCTACACGAGAATTCTCTCCCGAACAAGTACCTCTGGAAGTCTGCAGTGCCAGTCCGTCTACACAAGGAAACAAATCTTAGGAGCGTCAGAGACATCTCCGCGGCGCTTGCACCGGATCGTGATCATTGCACATGAAGGGATACATTATCGCCATTGTTTGCTGTATAGTGCTGTTCTAAACATTGTCCCTTGACTACAGGTATTGTTGATGAATGACGGCCGATATGTTTCACATTTGCTATAAAGAACATCGCCTTTGTTAAAAATCAATTGTTATACTAAGTATTGCTTTTGTTATCAGATGAAGCACCATCTTTTGGCCATTTTCTGACTTTTTTTTGGTTTTAATAACCCCATGTCATTTCAAGCATGTGTGACAATTTTTACCTCTCTCTACCTACACTATTCCGTGACTTCTTGAATTTTCAAATGTTAACGGACTTTTGGGTCACCCGTTACACACACATTACATTTTACAATAAATTGCTTTACTTTCCTACCTCAGTAATTTTTTTTTAAATTTAAAAGTTTGATTTATTTTTCGTATTTTGCATTGCTTGTATTTTTTGTATTGTAGTTTTTACTTCTTTTTCTGCTACTCCGTTTATTAGTATTATAATTATTACATGCTTATTTAAAAATCAATCCCTGAAAAAACAAGTCACTGAAAACTTTTACAAATTATTATGCTTGTTGTCAGACAAGCATAGTTATTTGTAAAAGACGGAGGTGTTCTATTGAATACAAATCACGTCATCTTCTTTGAGTGCTCTGATTGACTTAGTAGCTCAGAGCAACTTAGATACAAAATTTTCTTTTGGAGATGAAATGCTGTCAGACGACATGTGTACATAAGAGACTTATTCGGAGATAATTATGCTTCCTTGTGTAGACGGGGCTTAAGGAATTATCTCTAATTTTTGACTAATTCAAATTCAACTCCCAGCCCTTAAATATTCCGCAAAAATGAACTGGTGAGTTTTCAAGACTAGGTTAACTAATTTCTGAAAGCAGACAGAGATAAATAACTATAGTTTATTTTACTTCACAATTTGTGAAGGCTAAAATAAAATATTGCAAAGCAAAGTTTTTATAGTTTGACCATGGCAAACTCAACCTTGCTAGGCAATGTGCCAAAACACTTGCAGTCCTCTACAAGGGATGTTAATTACATGCTGGGAGGCGAGGGGTCACATGAGGACCCATTCTTTGCTGGAAAGAAGGAATTTATTGCCGAAGGAAGGTAAGTTCCCATGTCATTGGGGGATCCTGTCATCGCATGCTTTTTACACATTTGATCTGTGTTCATACGATAGGAAATAAAGATTGATTTTAATTTGAAATTTGGAAACCTGCGTGTTGAATGTTTTTCATAATTTGAGTTTTTACATGAACAATGTATATTCTATCTCGTACTTTTGAAACTAAAATCACTAAAAATCATGGAACTATACCTTTTGCAGAAGAGAAAAAATGGTCAACAAGTTTTTACTTTATATGAGCAGAATATGTGTAGATTGCAGTTATTCATCGTGACATTTGGTAGTATTGTAATCATAATATTTACTAGTATTGTAACGTGTCATTTGTCAGCATAACAGGACTAATTTTCGCTCTATTTTCTTCAAAAATAAATTTCGTGTGTTTTTTCGGCCAGTTTGAATAATAATGCACAAAAATAAAAAAAAGATATGTCATGATTATTTATTATAGTATAATTGATGCAATTAATTAAATAACTATAATAATAATTTATTATCAGGTATTTATTATAAATAATT
>KK117213.1:178132-192272 GCA_000611955.2 Stegodyphus mimosarum
AAAAAAAAAAAAAAATCGAAGCACCATGAAGAAAGTGGTTGTTTTCGATGAAATTGAATATGTGTATAGCTCATATACAGATAATAAAATGATTAAAAAGTAAAGGTCATAGTACCTGTTCACGGCTTACAATCACCCATTAAGTGTTCAAATTAGTAATTGGTCGAACCGCGCATGGCGGCAATGCATGCTTGAATTCGTCGAGGCAAGGAGTGGTAGATGTTTCTAATGTCATCCTGCGACACATTATGCCAAGAATTCATCAATTGTAGTTAAAGATCTACGATATTTTGTGGTGCTCGAATCTGGCAGCCTATCATGTCTCAGACATGCTCGAATGGGGAAAGGTCTGATGAACTTGCTGGCCAAGGAAGAGTCTCAACCGCACGGGGACAGTCCAGAGATATGCGAGCGGTATTCAGGATAACGTGCCATGAAGGGTAATGCAACTGGCCGCAGGATGGCATTAACATATCGTTGAGCTGTTAAAGATGTACGGAAGATGACTAAAGATGACCTGCTGTCATAGGAAATAGCGTCCCCCACCATCATACCAGAGATTATGGCTGTATGCCTTTGTAAAACAAAGGCTGATTTTAACCGCTGGCCTCATCCTCTCCAGACACGAACACGATGGTCATCTGCTTCAAGAGTAAAGAGGGTTTCATCGCTGAACACTATACGATGCCAGTCTGATGGCAGCCACGATGATCGACTGCGACACCACTCCACGACTCCGCTGATGTTATGGGGTCAAAGGCAAACGTCTTAAAGGCCTCTGTCAGCGTAACCCTGCCTCAGACAAGCGCCGTGAGATGGTAGACGGTATCACGGGACGAATAGACGTGGTTGTAATGCATTGAATAGTCGACACTGATACCTTTGAGGCGGTTCGGGCCTAGCGAACAATCATCCTATGTTTCCTCGCATTTGTGCTCCTTGGCTTTCCAGAGCCTTCATTTCGTCGGCAATTTCCTTGCAGCAACCAGTGCTGCCAACATCTTTGCACAGCAGTGTCTGTACGTTGCAGGTGAGCGCCTATTGCTCGGTATGACCACCCAGCTTCACTCCACCCTACAATGCGACCACGTTCGAAGTCATTTAGTTGTCTGTAAGGTCTACGATATCGTCGTAATGGCATCTTTAGTTGCTCCTTTACGGAATTACTATGGCAGCAACAAAAAAATATAAATTTTCCGCCTCTCTTACTGGTTTGATACTTTGCAAATTGCGCTCTAGAAATGCGCGCTATGATCGCAGTTCCTGTTCATTTGCCTTGAAACTTTGATTGCATATTCGATCAATATGTTTTTGCATACCAAATTTCGTCACGATCGCAAAAGTCTTTCTTGGTGCTTCGATTTTTTTGCAAAAGAGTGTATTTAAAATCTATCCCAATCATAGGTTGTTTTCTGGTTTAATTTTACGTAAATGAACTTATTAAATGAATAAGATGTATTGCTGGACAACAGACAGAAACTGGACTTGAGAACTAAGAAACGTTGGCCAGCAAAAAAATTGATTCAAAGTTTAGTGGCAAAATATTTAAATTTAATTTCTTAAACTGAGCTCAAATATCAATTATTTACGTGAACTTGTAAAGACTTCACATAGGTTTTAGGTCAGTACTTCATAGGACGTCTCAAATTAATATATTCGGATTTTTAAACTTGCATAAAAGCCATTTTTTTAATTAATGATTTTTACAAGCATATTTATTTTAACAACTTTAGCTGCTTAATTTTTATTTCAGTGTACAGTTAGAACAATCAGAACCAAAATACCATAGAGTGATTTATTCCTTAGGTCTCCTGTTTGATGACTGATTATGAAACACAATTTTGCAGAGCTTGTTAGGTATTTCGGATACGAAAACATGAAAATTCAACTGTGTACACATAGGGATTCGAACTGCGTATTTTCTAGTTGCTAGATTGATATCTTAACCATTTACAGCACAAGTTTAAGCAGGAGGGGAATATGACAGTTCCCTACATTCTTCCCGTCTATAACAGAGGTTAGGGAGGGACACAAAATCCACTCGACTGAATCCGAATGGTGAGTTATGTGGTTCCAGTGTAGTGAGTTACCACGCACCACATTTTAATTTTTGTGCTCTGCTCAGATTATTAGATGTTTCACAGCGAGAACCATGAGAAATCAACCATACTCTTTCCGAGGTTGGAACCCCGCATTTTCCAATTGCTAGCTGAACGTGCTTACAGCAGCGAACTCGCAAGGGCAGTATGACAGTTCTTTACAGTCTGAACGGTACAGGCAAAAAGAGTTTGGTAATTTACACATCGAGATTATTTTCTACTTGCATGTGAAAAACACATGAGAACTATCTGCTTAAAGAGAGAGCTGCTTTTGTGGTGGACTTCTCAAGCAAACTTCTTCACATTCACGTTACCCACGGGAAAAGTCATCAAAACACCCATGCAGCTAGTCTGTTGTCCAGGTTTAGTACCTGGCTTTATGCCCACGCTTTAATTCTGTTCACTACCAGTATTCAATTATCCAAGTACTCGGACACTGGTTAGCTTCACCGAAGTTTAGTAAAATTAAAATTTAGAGAGAAAAATTAGAAAAGACTTTAATTTAAAAACATGTTCTACGCATTACTAAAGACAATGAAGCAAAGTGTCTAGACTAATACGGATTTTATTTGCCTAAATTTCAAGCTTTAAAAATCACACCAGTATAAATTTACTTAATTTAAAAATAACGTAATTACTTCAATAACAAATTTTCAAGTATTTGTGAATGACCTTGAAAATATTGGAGATCATGTACTTGAATTTAATTTGAAATACAATGTAAATAACAACTGATGCTTATTATAATGAGCCATCGCTACAGGAAAAGGACGGAGTTGTCGCCATTCCGAAAATTGTTTTATTAAGGGTTAATGTGTATGGTTGGGAGCATTTTATACTGGTCGTTATAATGGAATTCTCGTCGCTAGAACGAGTGGTCGTTATAATAAGCGTCGATTGTATTACACAAATGTCTTCAATGTCTGCTGGAAACTGTATTTGGTATGGCTCCAAATTCATACATTTAGTAACTTTAATCACATAACATTGAAACTAATGGTGATTATTTAGGGAATTTGTTCAGAGTTTGGTAATGGTTTAACAGTAATTAGTAAGTTTGTTAGTACGGTGAAAATAAGAGAATATTTTAGCGTTACGTAGGATTTGATGCCTTCAATAGCATTTGCTCATTTACTTTAAACTGTTTTTTCATATTGGGGATAAAAGCAAGCTACTTATTGCTATCTTTCGTGAGAAACACATCTGCGATCATGATGTATACAGAGTAACATTTTAATAAAGAGCGCGTTCTACTATTTTCTGTGTGGGTGACTATTCAAATTGAAAGACGCGTTGATGTCACTGGTCATCTGACCATTTTTGGCTATCACCTTTCTTTTTTACTACTAAAAAATATATATAACTTTAAACAACTTCTGTACTAAATTTTTTGAATCACGGATAATATTAAGTATTTTAATTCTTTATTAATGTTACATAATTGATTTATTTTACTTAAGCACCCGGCTAATTTCCTTCCTGAGCGAATTTTCTAAAGACTTTGAAATGAAAATGAAAGGAAAGCTCAGCACTCACATACTTTTAAAATTAAAACTATGATGATTCTAAGTTTAAAGTGAATTATGTAGAACATATTAATTAACATTTTTAACTATCAAAATGTGCTCCAAGGGAGGAAGAGTTAAATAACATTTGTTCATTAGAAAGGCGTTGGGTATAGTTCGTTTTATCAGAAAATTTATTTGCTTTTATTAAATATTGCATATTTGAATTATTAGCATTATTAAATGCTAATTTAAGTTAACAAAATTTTTATTTGTTCAAGATAGATACGTAACATCTAGTTGCGCATATCATTTTGATTACCTGGTAATTTTATACTTGTGAAAAATAAAATTCGCAACGAAAACGTTTAAATACGGAATTGAACCAATAAAACCAATAATGTTCATTTCTTACAAGCGCAGTAACTTAAAACAATTAAATCGAGTGCATATTTAATTATGGGGAACACATATAAAATCTAAATGCCACTTCTCAAAAATGCAATTAGATAAATAAATGAAAAAAAAAAATCTTAGCCATCTTCTCCAATGCCCTTTTAGAATTCCCGTTCATGTACGCCATAGAATAAAGCTATTTCGAGAAAATTCAGTAGGCCAGCTTTTGTTTTTCAGGAAACATACATTCTGAAAATATTTCACAGTTTCGCTTTGAAATAATATTTTTACTTCTGTTGGGCACTTCAGAGAAACTCTGAATGTATATTAGGCTTTAGAGTGACGAAACAGATTTCTCGATAGGATATGCAGTTTACGATTGGAAAGTAATATATGTAATGTCTTATAGAAAAGAGTCTGAATACTTTCTTGAGAATTGAAAATTTCTAAAATAAGATGGAGAATCACTTAATCATGTTCATGAGGAAAAAAAAACCCTCGTGTCATGCGTAATTAATTGAATTTGTATACTTTTCACGTACTAAGGCTGTCTGTTATTTGAACTTTCGTCAATGCCTAACAAAGCATTCGGTTATTTTATTAAATTAACATGTAAAGTAACTGTATTTTCCCCTCAGTCTCATTCATTATTTTCTAAAACCAATGAGCACCGACGGCATGGGAACAACTTCTACAACTTTGTATCTTTTTTGGATTCATTTCACATGCATAAAAAGCTAAATGCAAAGGAAATAAATTGGGATGATAGAGATAAGTTCTACAATTAGACAAAGGCATATTTATTTCTCAGCTAAATTGCTCTGGAAATACATAATTATTCCTCAAGTAATTACTTATAAAATAATTGCGCCTTTGCAAAATATCATTGTGTTTCAACAATTCATCAAATTATTGCTAACAATAAGACTATTATTTTAATCTTATATTAATTTTAACTTTAATAAAATAGCCGTCATGAAAATCTGAAATATAATAATTATTTACTTAAATATAAATAATTTGATCTAGATAGAATGACAAGAAGAAAATGTTCAGAACCATTTAAAAAAACAAGAGATATCATAATATTAAAAGAATATATTAAAAGTGATTTAATTTAGCTCAAATTAATTGCTTGAGAATACATGGCCTTAACTTTCCTCGGAGATAATGCAATTTTCATTATAAGCAAGTAGGAAAAGATAATGTATAAATAGAAAGAGTAAAACTGCAGAACAAGAATTCGTTCACAAAACCACATGTTTTAATGCATTAACATTTCGCTACTAGAAAACCGCGGTTTTGGGAGGTTGTGAAATGTAACCAATATTTGACGAAAAAAAAACATTTAGTTCAAAGATTAAAATTTTGGAACACTATGAAATAAAACCATTTTTGCTTTTTGACTCGGTATATGTTTACAGAAGCTGTTATGCTTAACGCAGACTTAGTAAGGCATTAGAGACCTATGGAGAGATTATTAACTATGGAGAGATTAAACATTTCATGATTTATAAAAATTTGCATCAGTATCTTTCAGGTGATGCTAAATCTAGTAAGCACAACAAGCCTTGGTTTATTTATTTTCTTATTAGAATAAGCTTTTCAGAATTAAGTTTTTTAAGAATAAATTAACATTTTAGTTGAACTTGCTGTGCATATAAGATAATTTTTACTTGAATTATTGCTCAAGCTTAGCATTAGAAACTAGTTTGGACTCCACATAGATGCTACGAAGCCACAAAACAAACGTAATTAATCTGATTGCATATTGAACGTAATTAATCTGAAGCGTAAGCGAGACTTCACGCTTTCTTAAATAAATAGAAAATCACAGTTAGGTAACATAAAACAATGAATGCATTTAATAAGTACTTATAATTCGCTGAATAATTTCACGTTTAGTATTTAAAATGCAAATGTGAAACTTAAAAATGGTAATATATGAAAATATAATTAATTGGCAGTAGGAATGTTAAATTAGCAGATTAGGTTTGGTTAAATAAAACATTTTTCGAATTTATATTGCTTGTGTTGAATGACATATACAGAGATATCAATGCGTTATCACTGACACGATCACACAGATTGCGCTGAAAATAAAAGTAGTGCATCCGAAAAATGTCTATAGAGTTGAGCTACAAATAGGAAAAGGCATTGCGTGTGTCTCGTAAGAGCATCAGTTAATAAAAAGAGCACTGAAGTAGAAACCATGAGCAATTTAAAAGAAGCATCAAAACTTGTAGAGTCCTTAAGTTTTACGAAGCAGGAAGCATAAAAATGAACCATATACTCTTACCGAGATTCGGAGTTCCGACTTCCCAATTTGCTAGCCGGACGTTTTTCAGTTACTGAAGGCCCGTGATAAGGAAGGAAAAATACCTTAAAACTGTGATCAAACTTTAAAGCCTCTTAAGTAAAGACACAGTTTTGGAGAAAACTACCAGATGCAACAGATGCACAATGACACAAATTCTTCCTCATTATGAAAAGCCCGACAGAGCATATAACAACACAATAAAAACGAAAATATGATGTTAAAAGCAGGGAAACTCATCATGAAAACAACTTTTTGAACATATTACAAAACTCCATGAGAATAGCTGTTCATTGGTACCGACTGTAATATATTCAAGACAAAGATAAGTTTGTAACCTATGCAAATAGAAACGTCGCCGAATGTTAATTTAATTTTGCATCCCAGCTGAATTGTGGTAAGAAAACGTTTGGAGATTCGATAAAGCATTGAACTGGACTGATTTATTTGGCTTCAGCAAAGTACATTAGGGAGGGAACATTCGTGGAGAATCTTTTAAAGGAGACTGGATCGTATTCGCATTACATATGGAGAAA
The DNA here is from genome assembly GCA_000611955.2 of Stegodyphus mimosarum. Lineage (NCBI taxonomy): Eukaryota > Metazoa > Arthropoda > Arachnida > Araneae > Eresidae > Stegodyphus > Stegodyphus mimosarum. The sequence goes on from KK117213.1 coordinate 184,986, forward strand.
AGCATGAAAAATCCCTCCACAGCCAGCCTGTAAACTTCAGTTGAAATATCAGTGTTTAAGGATTTTACCGCTCAGCCGTTTGTGAGCTCACTGTAACCCACAGAGGCTATGTTCTTATGAGATGAATACCCTGATATTTATTTAAGCATTGCGTAGTTTTGAAGGTTCTCTAACAACTAAGACGTCTTTGGAAGTCACAAGAAGTAGTGAATTGGTAACCGTATTGTACAAAAATTAATATTACCGAACAGAAATTCGCAGTTTTGGAAAATGTTTTGTGTCAATTATTACTCAAAAAAAGCCAAACCTTGCAATGTTTATTGCTTAGTAAGTTAAACTGTTATAACTAAATATGATTTACGCAGACCCAAGTCACAATCCTTGTGATATTTATGTTATTTTATTTATTTCTTACCTCTTCGATCACGATAGCATGCAAAAATATGCGATAGCAAATCATCTTCGAGAATTAATGATGCTCTTTTGAAAATTCTATGACATTTCATGATTAGAAATTCTCAACATCTCTGGGAAAGCATCTTTCTAAAATTTATATCGATTCCTTAAATTTTGAAACTATCTATGGAAACAACTTAAATTTTTAAGGCTATTTGGATGTTAAAGAAATGACGAAATTTAGAAGCAATACATAAGCTCTCTTTTTTCACTAATAAATTTGTTTCATGAAGCTAACTGCATTATTCTACATGGGTTTATAATATCATTTTAGAAGATTTATAATTAAACTCATAAAATGAAAAGTTCTCGGTTCTGTGTTTTTTCATCCTTTTAAAAGTATTAGCTTCATACTTCCCGTCTTAAAGAGCTAATATAATTAAATCTCTGTTTTGTTAGGTCTAATAGAGTATTTGTATTCAACATATTTTTCCCAACATCATAATTAAGCTAATTAAACAGAATGCAAGAAAAAGGTTGAATTCCTTTTTCAATTTAATTTAGGATTTTCATATGTAGAAAGTAATTATAAGCTTCCTCTTGAACGGAAAAAATGTTCTTTGCGTAATGAGCCGAAAAACAAATTGCTATTTTCAAGACTATGCACTTTAATAACATATCGAATGCTACTGCAGCAGAAAAATTTCAGTTTTTGAATTTTTACTCTCACGAAAGTTTAATAAAAATTACTTTTGAAGTACACCATAGGTTGAATATAAGACAACTTTGAGTGTCTGAAATTGTTTAATAAGGAAAAGAAGATTTGGCTATATATGACGGCTTTACATATATAAGTTTTATGTGTTGAAAATGCATTGCCAAGAAAAAATATAATTAAATGGTCTAAATACCGTACTTTGAAGTAAATATCTAAAAATGTAATATATTTTCTACGTAAATATTCTTTTAACAAAAAAATTAAGGGATCAGTGAAAAGTATCTTAATTATTTTTTAATGTTAGGCTACACATGTAAGGAAAATGTATTAAAAACAGTTTTAAGGGAATAAACTTCGTTTTAGTATAGGAACACTTATTTTAATTATTTCTTGTTACAATACTGAACAGCTTTCTCCTTATTGCCGTTGTTTCATTCAAACCTCATTTCTTGCTTATGATCAAGTTACAGTAATGCTAAAGTTGATACATTTATTAGAACTTAATTAAGAGATAGATAATAATTAAACAGCGTTAATCGTCTCCTTTTGCAATATAAACCAAGTTTTTAAGGTTGGACATGTTTGCAAGTTTTTATTCGAACAAACTGATATTTAATTTGAGTGCTCGAAAATAAAACTGAAAGCCTGTGAGTAAACAATGACTAATTGTTTACTCCCAGGGCACTAAAATTAGAGCTGAACCCCTTACTACTGAGAGAATTACATAATTCTCTACCAGTGCACGCAATAAGGCAATTTCCCATTAACAATGCTTTGGAGTTAACAAAATGAGTAACTATTTCACAGAGCATGAAGTAATATATTTTATGTGTATGTTTGTCCGAATCTAGACTGTTTGGTCTCATTTCAACGTTACTTTATTACCTTTCAGCCTAAAGGCTAAATATTCATTTTCTGTGTTTCGTAGATCCTAACTAAGATCAGGTATTTTAATGATACTTTGAGGAAATAAAGTCTCTTTGCAACTAACAAATAATATAGTTTAGTTAAAAGTAACTTACGATCCTATAAGTTACATAAGATTTTTATGTAGCTGTAATACTATTAAAATTTCATTATGAGTCTAAAAACAGCAGATTAAGCTTTGTAATGAAGCTAATTTTTTATAGAACGCAAACAGAATTAAAGAGCTTGCAAGCAGTAAAGTCGTATATGCACTCATCTTATTATATGCGGATTCACTAGATAACAGACATACAATGGTACCTGAAGGTGATAGATTAATTTAGGTTATAAGTATTGATTTTCCCTCTTGAAATCCTATGCATTACCCCTAAAAGAAATATATTCCTTATTAACGACAAACTTTTCAAATAATATATCGAAAAAGGTTTGTAAATATCTCAAACTATCTTCATTGATTATTTTATTAATCAAGTTAATTACGAATTAACTAATCAAGTTAATAGAAATTACACAGACGGATTAATGTATAATTGCTCAGAATGCTTGATAAATATTGATCTAGGAATTAATTTCTATAATTGTTTTATAAAGGCTTTGGGAAGTATAACGAGTTACACTTCATTGCGAACATTCAACAACTATTTAATACAATTTATAACAATAATATTTGTTATAAATTAAATGCTGAACCCTAAGGAGCTGTTAAAACTGACAAAAATAGACAGCTAAGATAGTCATCATACATCTTTTAAAATGCCATCAAATTTTCATAAGCTTTTAGAACAAATACGGTTTCATCGTTACAACAAACATGAAGAAAAAATGTACATCTTGTTTGTTTTTGATATGCACTTACGCTTATAAAACCCCTTGAAGATATGAGTGCTTAATAACGCTTAATACAGGAAGTCCACAGATTGCAGGTGACAAGATTTAAAGCTATTAGTATATGTATTAGTATTAAAGCGATTAGTAATACTTATGAATGCATTCCCAAAGAAGGTTGTATCAATAGTAACTTATAGCGAACTCTGATAAGTAATACTACGGCGATACCTAAATGTGTGCCTTAACTTCACGATTAATGCCACGAACAAATTTCACGAACCAGCCCGAGAACTAGTGACACTGCAACTTATTTACGACACATGAAATCTATCTAAAATGTTTGTAGTAGTTTTAAGTATCAATTTCCCAATTTAACTAAAAGGAAGTTATTGAAAATTTGATACTGAGAATCGCATGATCATTATATCAAATTATATTCACTAAAGTATCATATGATATCTTCAGAAGAAACAGTATTTGTAAATAGATAGACACTCTTTAATGTAGCGTATAAATTTGGAACACTTTGTTTCAGCATTTACATTCTAACGCGTTCCCAACTGCTCATGCAGCTATAAAATCACAGTAATACTGTTACCACTTTTGGCTTCCTGTTCTACGTGTGATGTTTCGAGACCTAGATATTGCAACAGTGCTTTAACAGTTCTGTATCGAATTTGTTTAAACAAAATCGTCGATCTAGTTATCCTAATTTTTAAAATATTTTTTCACGCTAACAATAGTCAATATTTTTTCATTCCGTATTTTATCAGAAATTGACTTGACAAAATGTTAATAAGATTAGGCCAGATTATTTAAGAATAGATGCGAAAAGAAAGCTTATATAATACGTTACCCTGCTCATTTTAAGTTTAGAATATATATGTACTTATATTTAGACCCTCATACATGTGTATATAGATAAATATGTAAGATAAAAAATATGCAACTATGATTCATACATTAAATTAAAAATAGCCCCTTAATTCCTCTTTTTAATTTGGGTACTTCCCCTCTCTATTCTAAAAATAGTAATAGCGTTTTCGAGAAACTGCGTCATATCTGAAAACTAAATTCTCATTATGTCATCTTAACGTTATGCATTGCTTATAATTCTTAGCAAATTGAATTAAAGAAAAATGCTACTAAAACACCATTTCAATCTAACTACGTTCGTTTTTTTTATACTTTCTTATGCTTAATTAACCACATTTGTTCACTGCTTTGCAGCATCTTCTATTTTTTGAAATGCACTATGTCATAGTTTTCAAAACTGTGAGGTGCATATTGCAGTCATAATCATGTGTGAAGCAAATGTTGTATCTCCAGAATTGCTTTATCTAATAATAAAATTATGTTGAATTAGGCTACATCTGTCTGCCATTTCATTACAGCTACCATCTGCGAAGTTGTTTCAGCCATGATTAAAAAGTGAATTGGTTTCATCTTCTGCCAAAACAGCAGGATCATATATATCTACATAAATTTATGCACATAAATTTATCCCTTTTCTAATTTTAATTTAGGATTTATCCCTTTTCTAATTTTAATCTAATAATTTATCCCTTTTCTAATTTTAATTTTCTAATTTTAATTTAGGACTTACTTTTGGATTACAACAGTAAGTTAGAACCAAACTTTATAATATACACTTTGTGCTCATAAATTTACAGGACAAATTAAAAGATAAAACGATGAAATAAAAGTGAAAGAAAAATATATGTTTAGAAAAAGTGGCAACACACCTATTGTTAAAGTCGGCTTAAACTGGTTATTTTGTCATCTGAATATCAAAACGTGGGAATCATTTTCACTTACTGAGAAAACATTGTACAAAAAAATTTGTTTCCAGATGAAATAATGTTATAACATTAAATTTTGTTAACAATTTGGTAAATCTGCTACTGAAACATTACAGATGGTTCGAACATCGTACGATGATGCATCTTATCAAGAACGCAAGTAGTGAGTGGTAAAACCACTTCAAATGTGGTCGCGAAAGCGTGCGTTGAAAGTAAACCAAAGATAGGGCGTTCAACGTCAAATGTTACGCGCATTTTGAGAACGTTTAGTTCCAGGGTTTATAAAAAGTGTTTTGGTGACCTGAGGAAAAATTGCATAGATTCCTCTGAATTAATTTAAAGATTAATTTGAAGGAGATGAATTTATTTAAAAGGTTTTAGAAACATTAGGATTTTTGTGATGTCGGGAAACTGAAGAAATGAGCAATCCCCTCTCCGGGACTCGAACCTCGGACCTCTCGATTATGCGCCGAGTGAGCTGACCATTACACCACGAAGGCATATTAAGAATGCAGGAGAAATACCTTATATGCTACCCTTTTAAAGGGCGACTAGGGATTAGGGGACCCATTTTCCAAATCCTGGTGGTGGAGAATCATCATTCATTACCTTTTAGTTCGGGCGCCACTGTACAGTCATTAGTTTATTTCGAAGCAGGAGACTTGAAAAATGAGAAATGCACTCGACGGGATTCGAGCCTCAGACCTCTCGAATACGCGCCGAGTGTGCTGATCATTATACCACGAAGACATGCTAAGAAGGCGGGAGAAATACCTTATAAGGTTAGTAATGGTTTTCATAATTATAAAAAATTGTCCTATTACTTTATGGGCGCACATTGTATCTATTCAATAGAGTCGTATGATTGAGAAATTCCTTAAGTTCATTAAAATACATTATTAAATTAAAACTTTGTCTTCGACAGCAGAGTAGAAAGTTAAGAATCGAATAATGCGATAACGTCAGTTTTATGCCTTAGAATAATTTGTTTAGTTTCAATATCGATATTTCTAATGGTTAAAAGGGTATGGATGTATCACAGCATTTAATACCTCCCATTGATAAGAAACTAGTACTTGAAGAAGTTTAGAACACTATAAATGAAGATAATTTATAATCCTGAAAGTAGGAAACTAATCCTCTGCATGAGGAGAAAAACGTGACTGGAGTGGAGAGATGCAAGTTTTCAATTTTCACTAATTCAATTTGAGATGAAAGAGGTATAATGACTGCGCATTTTGCGAGACAAGTGCGGAGAAACAGTCGTATTTCTGTTAATCCTGCACGTCTCGTGTCACTTTTCATTAAATAAGATATTTTTACCTAATTACTCTAACGAGAACGGATGTAGTAGGCTATTCGATATTTAACAAATGAATTTCACTTAGAAAATTACACTGCACCCAACAACCATAAGATCGCTTGCCTAATAAATAAATACGCTGTCAAAAATGTTCTTTCTGCTGAATAAATGCAGGAAAAAAGAGAATTTTCTGAATTGTGTTTGCAAAACGTGAACATTCTTTGAACGATTGTTGATTTCAGTGTTAGGTTCGATTTTCTTTCTACAGAGAAATGGAAATTAAACTGAAATATCTAATAACTTTGCGTGCTACTAAAGATAATATTGGGATTTTTATGGCAATTTAGTTCTATGGAAGTCCAGCAGCCATATTCGAAATGAAGACCGGAAGGGATTTTAAAGAAGACTAGAAAATAGTAAAATCATCCATAACCTGAAACCAAATTCCATAGCTTAATACGAATAAAACGTAATTTCGGCTTTAATCTCCTGCTCATTTAAGCTTTATGCAAAAATAAATTATTCAGATAAAAAAAAATTAAAAACATAAATTTTAAAATACGTTTAATGTCTAATAACAATAAAAAAGGTTACAAGAAGTACAAAATATTTTTTTTGTGTCTTCAGTCTGTTACAGTATGGGATTCGTTCGTCACACAAAGCATACCAAGTATGTACTCTCTCTCTCTCGTTTATGGCATTTGCAACACTTCCTCTATAATGGTTTCAAAAAGTTGCAGCGCCATCTATTGTCTCAACAGTAAATACCAAATAAACGTACATAGAACTTGGGAATAATGATCTATGATTCTAATCAGATTGCTTCATTACATAAGATTTTTCTTGATTACGGAAATACTTTAAAATGTATTGTATATCAATGTTTTAAACTGAGATCTAACACAATTAAAATTTCAGAGTAGCGAGCTACTAAAAAGAAGAAATGAGAGGAAGCAATTCTCTGGGAATAAAACAAGAACTGCCTTATATCATCTGTTTCAACAGAAGGTTTCAGCACATTTTTCTCCGTGCATGGATATGCTATAATACACTTTATTTCCACATCCTTACATGTTTCTTTGGAACTACAGATGCAACTTCAAAGAGATTTATTCACACACTCCTGAATGCTAAATACTATAACATTGCGTCTAAAAGCTTTGTCAATAATAATAGTATTCTCTCTAGATTATATATAAATCAGAGTAATCACTGAAAATGCGTTCCGAAGAAATTAAATTTACATTTATGTAAAAGTATTTAACACCTTCACTATGAGTAATTTAATGCGTTTCAAAACAATAATTTATTAT
>KK117213.1:192282-248063 GCA_000611955.2 Stegodyphus mimosarum
ATATATATATATATATATTTCTTAAAAATACTTTAGACGTTTTCAAACATTCCAGTTACCAGAAGTGCGTATAATCATCGAAAAAGAAGACTAGAAAAATGATTAAAAAATGAAAGAAAAATACTAATATTTAAAACAATGGAAGAAACCAAAACGCCAGTGTGAAAGCAACGAGAAACACTAAAGCTAATAATTGTTTTTGCAAAATGTCTAAGTTAGTTTTACTTCATTGCTAAATTAAGTTTCTCTCTCTCCATAAAAATATGAATCTCAAAACACTAATGTTAATTTGCAGCAGTCACGTAACTCTCAATTTTAATTTGCATATTTACCCTTTCTATACAAAAAAATAGTAAGTGCTTTTAATGAATCTCGTTAGACTGCGTCATTTCCAAATTAACCCATGTAATATGATTGCAGAGTCATTAGGTTATATCGATGGAGGAACGTGAAAAATGTGTAAAGCCCTCGGAGGGATTCGAAATTCCAAGCTACCGAATATGCGTCGAGTGTGTTTCCAGTTACATCACGAAAGCATACATGTATATATATATATATGTATGTGTGTGTGTTTGCATCTATTTAAGAAAGGAAAAAGAAGTATGATATTATTTTGAACAGCTAAAAAGACGAAGAGTATCCTAAGGATAACTGAGATATAATAAAAAAGTTTTTCTCAAAGGCTACTTTCTGCAGTACAAACTGACAGATAATATTAAGAATAAATGATATTTAATAATCAAAATCTTTCAATAATTGCTTTATTATTTTGTTAGTTTTAAGAAATTTGATTCTTTTCCCTTTCTGAATAACAATATAATTTTATAAGATTCCTTTCTCATTACAACTGATTTTTTTAAGTAATAGAAAAATATAGGAATTTTTAAGTAATAGAAAACAAGAGTTCTAAAAATACAAATCAAACCGAACTCGTTCAAATCAGTTACATTATGGAATGCTTATAATTGATTCATTCGTAAATATCTGCTATTATAATTATATACGAAGATGTAGATTAATCAATATTTAAACACATTAAAAATTAATACTAAGATTGCCCTTAGTAAAAAATGGGATCATTTACAAACTGTACAATCCTGCGCAAGCAGTGATGCCTTTTACTCCAAAACCTACGTACATTTTAATGATTGGTTGGATGACCTCACAAAGTGAAGAACTGAGTTTATCTGTACAAGCGAATACAGAGGAACGAGTGGGCGGCTAGGGGCGGCTTAAGAACACTTCGTTTTCGCATGCGTAGTTGTGTGGGTGTACTGTGCGTGTCGAAATGATGAGAAGCTTGTCGATCCCATTCGTGTTCTAAGACTCCACATTCGTACGAATCAATAAATACTCTGCTAAAGGGAAATAATGAACCTGAAGCTTTAATTTGAGCCGCACTTCATTCTACGCATTTTTTGATGGAAATAAGTTACGCGAACCTAATGTTTAGTTTGATAAGCTTATTTATAAAGACGATTAGCTTCCTTGATAGGTATCGTGATTGGAGTTGCTGGCTACCTGACCTTTGGGAGCGGGTTCGAATTCCGGTGATGCTCAGATAACTCTATAGCGTTTTTGCGGCATGGGGGCATTTAAAACCCAGGGCGAGCCGGAAGTCCTCTCAAGTAGCTTGGCTGAAGGAAATGAGGGATGGGAGATCCTTAGACCCGTTCCTCTGGAGATTCTCCTTTAAAATTAAGACGGAACTGGGCACAGTATTGCGGTCATCTATAAAGTGTCCTATGCCTACGCTAATAAAAGATGCAATCATGCGCTTCTCGCCACGATACAATTCGTAGACTTGATCTGATGTTACCGTCAGACAAAAAAGGTAAATAACAGCGAAACTATTAAAACTACCAAGATATTTTGCTTTCAGGTCGAAGGAAATTTTCAAGGATATATTTAAATGGATAAATAAGTAGCCTTATCAGCTATAGAAAAGAACATAAGCATATAAGAAAAAATCGAGGAAACTATGGCAATGGCATAAGAATGACATGAATGGCATAAGACTATTTATAATCTAACTCGAATTTCATTTAAATTAAGACATCTATGAAATGCAGTTCTATGAAAAAAGAATTACTTAATGCCAAAAAAAAATAAAATTTAGGAATTTTCATTCAAATTTAAACGACGATGAAAATTTTAAGAAAGTAATAATAGGAATAAACTTAACTAGCTACGATGTGGGTTATTAAATACCAAAAATTATAATATTAAAATCAAGAGCAAATGTATGTGCATACGGTTTCCAAACTTAATATTTTAAACAATAAGTGAAAGCTTTTTGAATTCAGAATACTTACTTATCCATACCTTAAAGCCTAAAAAATTTCTTCAGCAAAAGAGCTTTGAGACATTTCATTAGTGGGCTCTGGAACTTCACATCACTTGTTCGCAGAAATATCCAGAAAAATATCAACTCTTTTTATTGCGTATTGCATAGTATCACTATAGCAAATATAAGAACATGACTGGACACTTTTTCTGCTGAAGAGACTTCAGATAAATCAATTAAGGGGAGAATATTTAGCCGTGTTTTTACGTCGACATAAAAAGGAAGCAAATAAAGCTCTTGTTGATTTTTAGGTGACTTCCATTATTCTGTAACTTTAATCTCATTTATAATAACTTTTTTGTACGAAACATCAACTTTCTTTAATGAAAATTATTTTTAAATTGCTGTAAAACTTGTAAAATGATTTGTATGCATTCAGAAGGTGTGTATTTTATAATAAATATAAACTCTGTCTCATTGATCTCAGTGAGAATGGATGTTAAATTTCTAAGCATTTACGGTATGTAAATTATGTGAGCGAACTTTCTCCATTATTAATACAATTCCCAAACTCTGATTAAATAAAATAGAAACATAAGCAATAAACTCAAACAATATGAAACGAATATCAATGACTGCTTCAACAAAGCCTATCCAATAAGCATCTGAGACAGCATCGAAATAATACCAAACCCACAAATAGATTTTGTTATTTAAAAAAATGTAAGTAAAAATAAAATCAACATATGAACGAACTTCATAAAAAATCGTCTCTGACACAAAAAAAAAGAAATAAAGCACACAAAGATAAATGAAAATAATATGCAATACATATTTATAAACATCATTATTTGGTTATGATTTATCTTCTTTCTAGATCCATTGTTCCGGGAATTCTCTGATGGGAAAAAGAATTGATAAATTGCACCTGTTTACGTGCAAATGGAAAACTGCAGTGTAGCATGAAAAATTAGTTTTGAAAGAACTCTATCGAGTTAAAATTTGTTCAAATAATGTAAAAAAAATAGAAATGAAGTTTATCGCGATAGCAAGATTTTATAATTGTGAGGAAAAAAGTAAGAAATGTTATTCACAGCGTGAAAAATAGCAGAAAAAGCATTTACATTTCTACAGAGAATGAAACTCAAAAATTGCGTGAATGAATAATTATTGAAAAAAAACTACATTAACATTTATGCCATATTACACATTTACTAATTAGATACAAGAATAATGTTTTTTGTTAACCATTTTAGATGTTAGAAAAAACTTCTCGATTGGCACTCTCGATCCACACTTCTCGATTGGCGAGTGTCATGACTCTTGGCAAGTACATGACAAAGAAGAGATTGACAAGTCTTTCTTTTAATTTATTCATCCTCTTAGTATACCAGCTGTCATCACAACTGAGTTAATCTACTCTTATATATAGAGCTAATATAGACTGAACGGTAAAAAATTGTTTCATTGCTTACATGATATTAATTCATTATGAATTCTTTAACTGAAAATTAATCATGGATGTAGTAAAAATGATCAAGTTGATAATGAATCCTAGATTCTGAAATGTAGATATATAATCTTTATTATTACCTTAAAGTTTTGCCATTCTTTTTGAGTTCTTAGTTTTTAGCACTTTTTTCCAAAGCATCACTTCAGTTTCATTTTTATTTAACTGCATCGGTTTATGAAACAACATACTTTTCCATAACGTTTAAATTTGCAGGAAAATTTTGCTTATAGCTTAGTCAGAGTATAATTTTTTATTGAAGACAGTTCTGCTACATGATTATCAAATTATCATTTAAACCTGATATTTAATTAAATAAATGTTTGAAAGGTATGATTGCATTACAAAGAACATGACATAGTTAATTTGAAACACTATTGAAATAAATTCTACATTCAATAAAGAAATTGAATTCAATATTTAATAGAATTATATATTCAGCAGAATAAAGAATTATTCTATATTCAGTAAAGAGAATGGTATGTTAACGTTTAAATGAAACACTATGCAAATAAATTCTATACTCAGTGAATTATACGCGATTATATTTTATTATCTGTTGCTTGTCAAAAATTTGCATTAACTAGGTTATATTAGCTTAGTGTTTTTTCCTGACGTTTACTTTTCAATGTAATGTAACGTTAGTATTGCAATTGCTAAATATCATAAAGACGAAATGATAGCTAGTGAAACAATTTTAAACTAAACTCGCATGCATCGAAATTATATATTATTATTTGAATAGCTTGTTTGTTTATTTGAACATTAGTAAATCATGTAAAACCATGAGTGTAAAGTCTTAGGGAAATCTTGGAAATTAACGAAATTAACTGCTTGCAAATGCAGAATAGATTCAGCTTGCTATCAGTGCAGAACTGCTTATGTACGATTTTAGCTCTGGGATATGTCGCTGGCCAGAAAGATCCACCATGACGAATAGCCGCAGGATCCGTGTTGACATTAATAAAATAAACATTAAAGGCTATTTTAAAAGGTTACTATAGGTACCTAACAACAAAGATTGAATGAGTAAGAAGAATGCTCAAAATAAATAAATGCAATCTATGAATAAATAAATTAGAACTTACTAAAATAATAATAAAAAAGCAGAGGAAAGAAACCGTATGCATCTTGTACTACTAGCAACATAATAAGGAAAAAGTAAAATTTTTATGTATTGAGAAGTGCTAAATTGCTTCCACAAAGAGTGTACTGTTTAGGAGAGAGAGACAATGTTTACTTTACTATTTTAACCTATCTCAAAAGCTAGTTTTAAGGTCATATAAATGAAATCATATGATACAAGAAACCTTTCAGCATTACTTGCGAAGACATTTTGTATTGTTTGACATGTTCTTGATTTCAGGAGATTCAGCTGCATCCACGGATTGTTTTAAATGACCCATATTTGTTGAGTAAACTTTTAATGTAAACTTCGAGTATGATAACACAAGCAATTTTCTGACATTGTTTTATCAAACTTAAGGGGATATGTGGAGAGTTGCTCATGACTTGTTACAAGGGCTATAAGATAGTTGTTAGAAAAGGATCCCGCATTCATACTTTTGGATAATAAAACTAGGTGTAACTAATAACTGATGAATAATTTCTTTACTTCAGCTAACATTTTAGAAAGACGACAGGTGTGGTTGATCTGATGCTATTAGCAGAGTATAGTATGTAATTTAGTTACCGTTTAGAAATCACTTTTGTTTTCAGATTCTGTATGTCAGTCTTTTTTTTTTTTTTTTTTTTTTTTTATATTTCTGATCTGAAAGGGGAAACAAGCAGCCGAGAGGTAAGATAGTTAAACATTGGTTATTCGACCAGGATTCAAATATCGGTGAACAGACTCGCTGCGAGTAGGTTTCCTTAAAAAGAACTTCACGAAAACATGTCTTCCTTTAAGCAGATGGTCTTCATATGCTTTTTGATAATCTAAATAATCTAATTTGATCTAACCCATCATTGAAATTATATGACTATCCAAAAATCTAAAAGGAAATAACGAATAGGATTGGATATAGTCGAACTCGCTTATAACGAGGGCGAAGGGACTGCGATATATGCTCTTTATAACTGAGTGCTCGTAAAACAAATCATAAAAGTTCTTGCGTACTACCTATACTACATATATTTACTTTATTTATTTTTAATTTCTGTACAGTGCAAAAGAAATTGGTAAACGTGGCAAGAATGGTAAAAAGTTGGTAAGGATTTATGACTCATAACTAACTTTCGGTTGACTTCGGAATATTAAAGGAATTTTTCCAAGATAGAATTAGTTGAGCTGGAGAGGTGGAAGTCAATAGAAATTTTAATGAATCACAAAAATACTGCTCGCTATAACCGAGGTTCGCTCGTGAAAAGCGAGTTATGTTCCTATACACTTAACATTGCACTAACCAAGTATTTCCTCATTGAATCCTTTTAAATCAAGGCTCATTATAAGCGAGTTGTATTGTATCAGAATGTTCTCTATTGATACCTTAATTTATTAAATACAGACAAACTTTGAAAATTCACTTTCATCTCCTAGGCTAGCAGGAGGAAATCATGCTTTGTTGCCTGTAAAACAATAATAGAATAGAATGTTTCCCTTACTGTGATTTGAGTTTTAAAAATAAAATTGAATTCTAGATCAAATCGTTATGAACTATGAAAGAGTATTATGCTAACTAGATGAATAAAATCTTGCTTTCAAGGTGAAATTGTAAAGAGCAATCAGCAAAAGTCAACTCCAGATTATCTAAGGGCGGATTAACCGGACTATGTCTAGTTAGCCGAACTATGTATAATAGGACCATATTAGTTTATGAGGTATTTCTCCTGCCTTTTTACACTCATGTCCATAAATTAAGGATAATTCGGAGTCACGCGGAAATCGACCTCTAAAATAAATATATCACCTGTAAAATCACTACACACATCTTCAAGAATCATATGCAAATTTCAGGAAGTAACCAGATGACACCGATGGTACGTCACAATGACGAGAGCGTAAGAGAGTGATATATAAGGAATACAGGCAAAGAAGTAAAATTGTTCGCAGGCGCTTTATAAGCATTTCAGTGCAATAACCGAAAATAGGTATGACACAAAGGACGCATTTGGATGGTTTTTTACGTGGCAGAATTATCGGCCGTCTGGAATGTGGGCGTAACCAACTGGAAGTATCAGACGAATTTGGAATTGCCCAGAGTGCCATCTCCAGGCTTTGGCAACAATTCCAAGATGATAGTAATGTGAGTAGACGTTACAGCACAGGTCGCCCCAGAGTTACAACGCCGAATGAGGACCGGTATTTGGCAGTTACTGCCAAAAGAAACAGGCGGAGCACAGCCTCAGACCTGTCTCGTCAGCTCTCTTCAGCCACTGGTACGACAATTTCAAAACAGACCGTGTACAGACGCTTAGGGCAGATTGGTCTATATGCTCGTAGACCTGTCAGATGCGTTCCACTTACTGCAACTCACTGTCGCCTGTGGTTAGCCTGGAGCATGCATTGTGGACACCGCAACAGTGGGCTTGTGTGATGTTTTCCGACGAGTCCAGGTTTAGCTTGCAGTCTGATTCTCGCCGGACTTTCATATGGAAAGCTCCAGGTACCCGTTACCACCAAGAAAACATCATTGAACGACACCGTTACGGTGGTGCAGGAGTGCTCGTTTGGGGTGGAATTATTCTGGGTTCCAGAACTGACCTGCATGTTCAAATTGGAACCATGACAAGCCAAATCTATCGGGACGTCATTCTGGAACAACATGTACGTTTGTTTCGGGGCGCCATGGGCGCACAATTTGTGTTTATGGATGACAACGCCCATCCTCACCGTGCAAACATCGTAAGGGAATGCCTTTAATCGGAGGATATCCCCCGTATGAACTGGCCAGCATTCTCACCGGACTTGAATACAGTACAGCACGTATGGGACATGCTTGGCGACGAGTTGCAGTCCGGCAACCTTCTCCTACATGTCTACCGGAACTTCGGAGAGCATTGCTTTTTGAGTGGTGTAATATCCCGCAAGATCAGATCGATAATTTGATACTCAGCATGCTTAGGCGTTGTACAGACTGTATTGCATCGTCTGGGAGACATACAATGTATTAGCAATCATACCAACCATGTAATAGTGTTTCTTTGTAAATAGGTTTTTTTTTGTAATTTGCTCCAGGGAGAAAAAATCGCTATTTTTTTTTAATAATATCAAACATATAGCATCGTGTTTTGCTCTTTACCTTTTGTTTAATAAATAAGCTTTACACGTAAGTCAAATTTGTTTTGCTTCTAACTCTTCCTTTGCCTGATTTTGCATTATCCTTAATTTATGGACATGAGTGTAGCATACCTTCGTGGTGTAGTGGTCAGCACACTCGACGCGTATTCGAGAGGCCTCGTGGTTCGAGCCCCGGCGAGGACATTGCACATTTTTCCTGTCTCCTGCTTCGAAATAATCTAATGTCTCTACATGTTTATCTCGTAAACCATCAATGCGAAACAGATCTATCTATGAAAAATAAAAAGAGACAAAGAAAGGGCGGGAGCTACCAACAGTGATAGTAAATGATGTCATATTACTTGGGAATGTTTTCATCCCCAACAGTATACATTTAATTACATGTAATCTAAATACATAAACATTGTTATGAAAATTATTTAGCTTTTGTGAAAAACCAATCAAATGTACTATGCTTTAATTTTCTGTTTCACATCAACTTCTACTGAGACATGCAAGAGTAATATAAAGAAAACAAACAGCATGTGCATCATGAAGTAAAGCAGAAATGACAGACAAGCGGAAGGAAGATTTGAGAAGGTGATCGCGCGTCCTGTAGAGAAAGAGAGAACTTCGAATAACGTTTTTAACTTGGGTAACAGAGTGAATTTATTCACAGGCTGAGATTGCTTGAAAATACAGATAAATTGTCAACAGTCCTTTTGTTGCGTTAATAATATCAGTTTTTCTTTGCTGTCCTCTTTTAACTGCCCTGAATTAACGGTGGAGGCCGTCGCTGATTAATCGCGAGTAGACTGTAGATAACAAAGTTTCGATTCATTTTGCGTATAAAAATTCCAGTATAAAATGCTTCAATGCATGTTCTTTTAAAATGCATTTAATTTGACTTTAAATAAAGTATGAAAGCAGTTTATATAATGGGCCAAATTAAGACATTGATTTGGTTTGATATTTTCAATAAATAGCATTTGTTGTTCACTTCCTAGTAGGAGAGTAATGTTAAATATGAAGCAGAAATTTTATTTAACCGCAAAGGTATATCAAATTGTAATTATTGAGAAAGAAAACTTCGAATCTATCTTAAGACGTGCGACTTAAATAAGCACTAGAATATGATTGCAGTTTAAAGAATTTTAGATTAAAATTATCTCTTCCACAGCGATTTACTTGAATACTACATAAATCAAAATAACTGGATAATAATTGTTCGTATGCATTAAATGAATGAAAGTTATGGATATTTCTTTCAATGGAAATTCTCAGAAATGGATTTAGGTTTATTTTTCTTTTGTATCATATAAGTAAAGCTCGAAAGATAGGATCAAATAAATGCTTTCTCAGCCATAACTACAGCGCTGTTTATGCAGATGAGGCAAGAGATTCGTTTCACGTCTAATTCTTTTCGAAAAAAAAAATGACATTCAGTTGTAGATTGCTGTAAAAGAATTTGCAATCTCTTGAGAACACTGCAAAATGAAACTTATTGGTGTTATTGTTGAAATGTAATGTAAAATTTATTGACTCTTATTTAAATGTTTCTTTTAACAGTTTTTTAATCAATAAGCTTCTGATCATAAAGTTTCATGAAAGTAAATGCTCTTACTTTTCTTATTACTTAAAATTGATTTATTATTTAAGAAATAGAAAATAAAAATGTATTTCTTTCATCGCACTGCTATTTAATCATATCTCTTTAAGTGAATCTAGATTTCTATTTCCAGTTGATACCTCTGTTTGCACTCATGGCTTTCAATATACTATCATAAACACTCACTTTTCTGTTAATTAAAGTGTTAATAAGCTAAATACATCTGTTTCTCCTTAAAACTGTAGCTGTATTTGAGAATAAATAAGGGATCACACCATTTATTCAAATACAGTTTGATTGCCGACCATATTCGAACAAAAATGTATTATTAAAATTAAAATATTGCGTACGTACTAAAATAAAAGAAATTTTGAGATACACGTATCCGTGCATGTCCCTGCATTATTTAACACGGATAATTTGAAGTTCACCGTGATATTATAAAACTATCTATCCAAATGTTTATCTACTTACGAGCAGCAATTAATGAATATGTATTCAATGAAGTCCTTGATTTAACGATGTTTTCCCATTTTCTCATCGGAAGTTAAGCAAAATATTTGGTCTCAAGAAACATTTTCCTTGATTTAATGAGCAATCAAAAAAGGCAAAAGTTTTATTTCGACTTTTTAAAGAATATTTCACGAAGAATAAGCCAATTTAGTAGTCATCTTTAAGTGAAACATAAGTACTACTCACAAGGACGTAAAGTTTGTCTTCGCTTCAAATATTGAATTTTTCTCCCTTGCCAATAGTCAGAACCTTTCATGGCCCACCAGCGGCCGAGCGGTAAAGACGCTGAACACTGGTAGTTCGGTCCGAGGTTCGAATTCCGCGAACGGGCTGGCTGCATGGGCGTTTTCGTGGTTTTCCCCATGTGTAACGTGTATACGAGCCAGTTTCCCTTAGAAAGTCCTCCACGAAGGCATCCCTCCCCTTTGGCAGATAGCCCTCGTGTGCTTTGCCTTAATTGAACAACCCAACCCAACCCAGAACCTTTCACTTTCGCGAGGAGATGATCTGAATATCTCGGCTATTTTAATATATCAGCGATAAGATGTTGCCCAAATTACATTACAGACGGTAGACTGAAGTGTAAATCTTAAACAGACTGTTGCATGTAAATAGGCAGTATCGGACTGTAAATCTTATTATATTGCATATTATCACAAGGGAGGGGACGCACGCAAAAGCAAATAAGCCTTACGCGAAAACTTACAGTCTCGCTTGCGAAGCTAATAGTTAAATCCCCGTACCGACTTGATGCAGCCCAAACGCTTGAATAGAAAACGTTCCGTTATCCATGAAAGTGTGCATGTAAACTACAATGTCTGAATATGCGAATAGTTCAGTCATTCAAAATTAAATATGGAAAACTATTAGCCAGAAGAATAATGAACGATTTGGTAACAAATTCTGGAAGTACGAAATCTCAAACTTAGTGTCTCTGACACGATAGATTTCCCCAGAGCTACTCAGAGCGAAGCGACACCAAAACATTATAAAGTGTTATTGGTTGATAGGTACAAATGAATGCGATCTAAGAGGTATTAACATGCCACATAATTGAATGAAGTTTTATTAGATTCACCAGTATTCACTCTATGCGACTATTATTCAGTTCATAAACTTTCGAGGTACAATGTCAGGACAATGTAGGAAGCAGTGGATCTTAGGTATACAATGAGAAAGAAATGCTGAAATTCATATTCATGAATGACTTTTCCGGCTGAGAGACAAAGGAAAAAATTTATAATGAAGCATGAAATAGATAAAGAAGAACTTGTAGAGACATTAGGTTATTTCGAAGAAGGAGACATGAAAAATGAGCAACGTCTTCGGCGGGAATCTAACCACGGGCCTCTGGAATACGCGCCCAACGTGCTGATCACTACACCACGAAGGCAGGATAAGAAGGTGGAGGAAATACATTATATATATTCCTCCTTTTAAAGGGCGACTGGGGTTCAGGGGACCCAGTCTCCCAAATCCCGGTGGTGGAGAATAATCATCCACCACGTTTTTAGTTCTGGCGCCAGTGTAGAGAAAATAAGTTATTTTGAAGCAGGAGACATGAAAAATGAGAAACGCTTTCGCCGGGACTTGAACCACGAACCTCTGGAATACGAGACCAGCGTGCTCACCACTACACAACGAAGGCATGCGAAGAAGTTGGGAGGAATACCTTATAAACTTTCTAAAAAAATTTAAAGAATAATTTGCAGAGTTGCAGAATAGTTTGAAAAATAATTCAGAGATTTAATTGTCATTTTTTTGGCCAAATGAATAATTTTTTGCATAAAATTTATTTTAAAAAGTTTCATCCTTATGGTTTGTAAAAAATATCTTGCTTTATAAAGTTTCCTGATATATTCATGTTCATGTTAGAACAAAACTGTATTTCGTTACATATATGTACAATCTTTTAATGTATAATGTAATTATAATCGACATTATTCTCTATTAACGCATTTTATTGCAGTTCTCAGGCTTTTGGGTAAATTCATACCCGACTGTTTATCTACCTGTCTATCATTTTATATATATATTTATACATGTTTCCATTTTCAGATGAATACTCGCAATTCGAAACAATTATGAGTTCTGAGAAAATTTTAGTTGCAAACATATTCGCTGATTTTGTGTTTAGAATTCTTTCTTAAACTTTCAAAAACTTTCTGCAGAAAGTGTGGAGGAACTTAAATTTTGTTTTTAGTTTTCTCTGTGTTTTATTACCAGCCTTAAGTGCACAGTTAAAATGTCGTATTATATATAAGACAGTGTAGAAAGTAAATTTTATCCATATATAATATTAATACCATATTTTCATCGATTTTAAGTTAATTTTATTACTGAGTTTCAACAGCCTGAATACTTTCATCAGTCTAGTAGATGACAGACACCAAACTTTGAGTTATTTTCCCACGATTTATTGTAGAGTCATTAGGTTAATTTGAAGCAGATGACGTGAAAAATGAGCAATGCCCTCGCCGAGACTTGAACCTCTGACATCTCGTATACGTGTCGAGTGTGCTGACCATTACATCACGAAGGCATGCTGTGAAGGTGGGAGAAATACCTTATATAATCCCCCTTTGAAAGGGTGACTGGGGATTAGGGACCTAATCGCCAAATCCTGGTGGTGGAAAATCATCATCCATAACATGTTTTAGTTCGGGCGCCACTGTAGAGATATTAGGATTTTTTTGAAGCTGGAGACATGAAAAACGAGCAATGCCCGTGCCTAGACTCGAACCTCTCGAACACGCGTCGAGTGTGTTGACCATTACACCCCGAGGGCATGCTATGAAGGCGGGAGAAATACCTTGTGTTATATATTTAGGGTGCCTTTACTGCCCTTCCTGCTCATTATTTCACTCTTTTAAAATGTCTGATTTATATCTGAAATTAGCTATACGCTGGTCTCGCTATTAATATCAACATGCTATGGGAGCTCTTCATTTGAATCAAGGCTACTTTACTTGGGGACAGATCACAACTCTAGCGGCAATTTTACTGATTGCAACATTCATAAAAATTTCCCTTAAATTCTTCTTAGTCTTTCTTATTTAACGAATTCAAATTTTATATTCTTCATCTCTTTTATAATTTAAATTACAGTTATATGTCTAATTTATTGTTTTTAAACAGTTAATTAAATGAATCATTGGCATTATTAGTTTCATACTTATTTAGATTATCGCTAGTTTGTACGAATATTTGATTAACACGCAATACCACGTATTTATATGGGGAAGGCTGCGAGGTCCCTCCAGAAAAGGATGATATGATCAGGAAAAAAAAATGTAAACCTATAACGAGTGAATCAGTCACGAAGATTTAGAGTCTAATTTGATATTAAGCTAAGATCTCTTCCATAAATGTACCAATACTACCTTGACAAACTTTATTAAAATAAAATATGCGTTTTCGAGACATAAAATGGCATCTTTTGGCAGTCCTCTTATGGGCAACGGTATCTAAAGTCTCGTTGTTTCTTAAGTTATTTCCCTAGCTTGTCTTAAAATCAGTAGCACATTTACAATGAATCCTTTCAAAAAGTAACCATCCAGAATTTATCATCGTCATAAGATTCTCTTATAACGCAAGTGATATGCGTACTTACAATGCAGGAAAAGGAAAATAAAATCATTTACTTAATAGAATATTCATACGTAAACTTTTAGCAATCAGTAATATTAAAGCATTGCTCCTTTATTCAAAGATCCACATATGAAATGATTCAATACTTCAATTTTAACCCACTTCATCAACATAAGCTTTTCTTTAAGTAGAAAATGTTTAATCCAGCACCTGTAAAACTGAAAAGAGAGCGATTTCTTTAGCTACTTCTGTTTGATTATCGTATTTTCATGCCACATTATGCTTTAAATAAAAGGGAAATGAAAAGCCTACAACAGACCTTTCATTAGACAACATTTCGGTCATCGCGCACCAGAAAATTACGCATTTATCAGAAACGATATTCTCTTATTGAACAGTGTTTCCATTCATTTAAAAGGTAGATACTAAAGGAAAATAATTCTGAATTAAAGAATTTTTCAAAAATGATTGTTTTTGCAATGTTTGTACTAAACACGTAAACAGCTGGAAGCAAAAGTAGTGTTACGTGCGTAATGAATTGAATGCTCGCAGAATCGATGAAAGGTTGATGAAATTTATTAAAAAATTCACAGCTTCCGAACTTTTCGCTTAAAGTACTTGTATACTCTTTTCCTTACGACAGAGCCCAATCGGTATTTATTACTTCAAACTACTAAGAAAGGACACACAAGACACACAAGACTACTACACAAGACAAGCTCACAACACAAACTCAAAAGCGTAAGCTCGCACGGTCATCGCTCAATACTCAGATCTAAACTGAAAATTGATACTCTTTCCGAACTTACATAGCTTTTCTCAGTCCTATGAGAAATTTCCAGTACCTTCGGTTTCTCAAACTAGAAGATATACACAGTTACAATTACAGGAAGTCGGACACAGTTTCAGTTATGCAGGAATCGGTCTAAAATGCCGCAAAATGGTGGTTAATCTTGGCTACTTCTGACGGATTCTCGCCAAACCATTTGCATCAATGCTAAATGGATTTGTCCTTGTAACCCATTTTTCAGGAGTCGCTTTGCATGGTGAAGTCTTTCATGTTACATCATACAGGAGATACTACAATTTACATATAATTTCACTAAAATTATTTACGCGTTTACAAAATTCGCAACAGTACGTGAAAAAAGTTTAGCATTTGGTAACACATGCAACGTTTAAAATAATGACGATTCTCCTATTTAACTATAATCCCGATTTCATGATAACTTTCAATAGAAAGAATCCTGGAAAATGTTAAGAATCGTGATATTCATTTTGTTGCGCATGTATATACTAAATAATATGCACCCACATGCATATGCAGCCAAACCCATTTGTTTCGAATTTCAAGCCTCGACATATGAAATAAATCGGCGTATAAAACAATCATAACAGCATGCATATATATACCTACTGTACACATATTAAACTAAAATAAAAATAATAAACAATATTTTGTAATTTTAAATGTAAAATTGCAATAAAAATTAAAAATCTGTGAGTGCATAATGTTAAACACTACGTACAAATAATAATAATATAAAACACCACTACACACATTAAGCTGATGTTAATAAATGAAAATATATGAAAGTTTTTCATACGCTAACTTCATGCTTCAGAAATCCATTTTTAGATAAAAAATAAAATTTATTTTCTGCTGCATTTGTACCTTCCAAGAAGAATGTTCATTTTGAAACCATGCTGCTGGTGATAAAGTTATAAGCATGTAACCAGCTGGAATTTGCTCTAAAATTCCTTATATTGAAGAATAAAATAGAGGACTTTGATTTTTGCTTTAATGCAAGGGCATGGGCAAGAGGAATATGTTTTAAACGATGATACGCGAAAACTCCAATACAAAGCTTTACCTGCTTAACGGGGACTTGAGGTAGGCAAGAAGATTTGATTACAACTACTAACATCTGGAGGTTCAAGTGATTATTTTGATGGGTTTTTTGGTTTTTCAAAATCATAGGTAATGCGATATGTGTTATTTTATATTCGAACGCTTACACGCATTTTTACTTCTACATTCCTTTTTTTATCTTTTAGGTTCGTAGTAAAAGAAAGTATTTGTTTTTGTTTCGCTGCCAGTTTTAATGAATTGAAAAGACTTCAGAGGATAAGTTATTATTCAATACCGCATTGGTTTTCGATCTTGTGGCGAAAGGTTAAGCTAAATTTATACATCCAAAGTTTAAAGATTACGTTTTTGAAATAGATGTTTCAAATGACGCCTCTTTATGATATTTCCTTTTCTATCGCCCCGGCACGTAAGATACTCCTTCAGCGAAATGAAGGTCCCGTGTGACAGAATAAAATCGAAAATAAGAAAGAAAAGTAAAGAAACTGAAAACCCAAATCATAAAAAAATCATGAAAATAAAAAAACAATCAATTTAAAAATTAAAAAAATCTTTCAGATTTCATATTACGCCCAAAGGAGCATATTTTAACGTTTTCTGTGTTACCTTTATTTATTAAAAATCATGTTCATCTCACTTAAAACATAAAATTCCATTCAACAGCAATATCACAAAATATTTAAAAAGAGTATATCTTTAGCATTTCTGATACACACTCTCGCGCCCTGGAGATACAATTTTGTTTTCGTGCGGTGTTCTCACAGCTCGCTTTGAAATCGTTTAATTTGTTAATAAAATAGTCGTTAAAGTTTTACAAAATATAAAATAGATAATAAAACAAATTCCAGATTCCAAATTTGGGCTTCCAGATACCCAGATTCGAGTGGAGGACTACGGTATTAAAACTTTGATGTCTCCAGGTACCGATGTTTTTTCACAATGCGAGAAACATACATACATTCATGCAGATTCTTCATTATTTAATTTCTTTCATTATAACGCAGGGCTCAAATATTTGGTGGCAACAATTTGAAAATTTAATCTCCATTTTATAGCGGACGACGCAAAGTGTCAAAACGAAATTAATAGCCGTTCTGCGGAAATTGCCCCTTTGGGTTAAAAAAAATTGCAAAAACTTTTCGAATTTCCACGAAGGATTTTTAATAATAAACGGTTCGATATACTGAACATAGCTCCTAAATAGAATTCGATATAAATGTTATTATTAGTTAGATTGTTTTATAAGAAATTTGATGTAATTATTTTACGTTTCATTTTTGTAATACTTCAATAAAACATTTTACATACATATACAAAGAACTATGTATGTATACTTATATATACTTTTATATTCATTCATACTTGCATATTCAGATTCGGAACTATTTTAGTTGTGTTTCTTTGCTTCCATCATATATGGTAAAAATATTTATTATTCTTGTAGCATATTTGATATAAAGAACACAGTGAAACAATTTATAGAAGTTAAGAGGTATAGATAAACCGAGTAAATGATTAATATTAAAAATTGAAGCCTTGCCTGAAATAGGAATAACTTTGAATTCCTCTGCACTTGAATGACAGTAAGTTTTAAAATATTCTGAATTGATGGATTTAAATACATTTAAATAAAGTTTCAAAATGTAAAATGCCCATTTCTTTTGTCTCAACTTATTTATAAAATTTTTCAAAATTCATCGGAATTGACCTAAGTAATTTATCTATTTGAATTGAAAGAAAAGAAATAAGACTGGAAAAATCCACTAACACTTTTTTAATTATAAAACATGTTTCGCAGTTTTCGCTTTAGTTAAACTTCAAAGTTATCAAAAGTCTATCAATTTAATCAAATTTGTTGGATGTTTCCATAATTTTCAAAAAGGCTTTGAATAAAACTTAAGCGTTTTCAGTCGTAGTCTTCAAACAAAGTAAAAATGCATTTGCTATCAAAATCGTATCAAAAAGTATTTAGAGAAATACTTCAACGCTAGTATTTCTTTAACGGAAGACTAATGTAGCATGCTCGAAATAAATCTGCCTGCATTGAAAAACTGTTTCATCGTTAGTAAAGGATTTAACTTAAGCGTAAGAGGGGTCTCGGCTCAAAGTAAATGTTAGTCCATCCTAAGAAGGATCGATTCTTAAGGGGTAGAGTCTTTATCAAACGAAATGTTTCCTCCTCCCTTGCTTTAGAATCTCTTTGATCCTTTTGTTAACAAGTATGCATATGAATGAAGAGGCTCACAGCTTCCCACTTTTCAACTTTTCTAATTTCTCCCAAGTTTCATTAATAATTCTGCACTTTAGAGAAAAACGTGCTTGAGAAACCCCAAATATTAGCATTACTGAATTCATTAAAGGAGTCAAAAACATTTATTATTGCGATACAAGTATTACGCAGGCTGTTCTCAAAGTAGAAAAAAGGCACAGTGCGTTACGTGTGTTAATAAATAGTTAAATTTATTCACACTGATTTATCATCCGTATTTAATCCACAAGAAGTCGATTTTTGTCGATAAAATG
Source organism: Stegodyphus mimosarum (assembly GCA_000611955.2). NCBI lineage: Eukaryota > Metazoa > Arthropoda > Arachnida > Araneae > Eresidae > Stegodyphus > Stegodyphus mimosarum. The sequence continues at coordinate 210,405 of KK117213.1, forward strand.
TAAAGTCGAATTTCGTCGATAAAAAATAAAGATGAAATCAGAATGCATTTTTATATTATTGATACTATTATATTATATTATTGATACTATTATTGATACTATTATATTATTGTACCCTAAATACTAAATCGTGTTTCTTTGATGACAAAGCAATTAATGTAGATTAGAATAAAAAATAACAGTAATACCAAATATGCAATTTTATAAGCTAAAAAAGTATGCAAAACTTTCCTCCATACAATGAAGAATCCTGATAATCTGCTAATGAGCCTATGTTTACTACGGCATCGAAGTGTTTGGTTTCCCATTTCTAATTTTCAATTTGAATTTCGTGTATTGGGTATACCTTTCAAAGTATACGAAATGAAAAGCAATTTTCTGTAATATGAAAAATTTATTATAATTCTAGATGCAACAATACTCCTAGAAGTTTGGTCTAATGTCGCTTATCTTAGCTTCTAATACAACAGAAAATAAGATTACGGAAAAAGAGTAGATTCTTCCAATTCTATGTTGAGAGTAAGCAAAAGTAATTTTTATCTTGCTATGCAATTAAAATACTACAACACGTTTTACTTACATCTGAACCCAAAATTTAAATTTGTTTTTAATGTTTTAATGTTTTGTTATATATAAGTGTGTTTGCTTTTATGTTAGTTTTATAATTCGAAACACATTGATGAATGATAAAAGCTTTACATTTATGATTCCTTTCAAGTCATCTGTTAGTAGATTTTGACTATAATCACTGTAACATAAGAATTGTCTTACCTGCCCTCTATTGTTTTCATTTCAACATAACACAAAGCATGAATTTATGAACTACCTTGTAATAAAAACATATATCGTACTTTTAGTCTTCTAATGGGAAATTAAAAATACTAAAACACATATGAATATATTTTATTATTTATTTAATTAACACTTACAACAGACTAACAAACGTACATTCCTTTCAAATGCATCTTAATTTTTAATTTTTTTAAATCACCCATTGGAGATTTCTCACTTGAGATGAACCAATGCAAGAAAGTAGCTTCCTGTATAATATAAAACTGTTAGATTTTTGAGCATTTGATCGGTTACAAGTTAATTTAATTTATGGTAGTTTGATTTAAAGGAAGTATGCAACGATATTTTCATCTCATCAATTTGATAAACACGAATTACTTAGATTTTACGTATGCTAATAAATTAGCTAAAAATTTTAAAGTAATAATTAAATAGATAAAATATCTATTAAATAACATCATGAGATTCCTTGTTCTTTCTATGTAAAACAAAACAGTGTAGTAACTAATGTATCCTACGTTACATTCTTCAGTGTGCGGAAGAAAAAATTAACGATTCACACTTTTGGCATTAATATCCCATCACGTGTTTAAAATACCGAGGAAAATCCAGATAGCATCTTGGAGCCCTTTTCTCCAGAGGGATTTAACAGTTCTTACATAACAAGATTATCTTAGAAATTTCGTTATGAAACGTTATGTAGCAAATTAACTTTAAATGTTTAAAACTAAAACTTATATTTAGAAATCAACAATACTGTTCTGCGAATGTTTTCTGAAAAATGAAGAATTTCTGTATGCAAAGGTCAGCATTAATACAAAAATAAGAGGATTTCATGTGCTGCTCTAGTTACTTACATAAGTATTACTCCTGAAATGTAAGCATCTTAAAGCTTCCCGAGGGACAGCCGTCTCTTCTTAAGCTTCACTTACATACGCGCATTTTCTGCAACATAACAGTGAGGTAATACGTAAAATACAGTGAAAATTTGTGCTTGTTAGTGAGAAAAGCTCAGCTCAGAGCAGATATATAAATCTCTGATTCACAGCCGTTTGTTCTAACATTTACAAGTAAAGAAACATTCTTTTCTGTTTTGCTTGAAATTCAGTCTACAGAAGACTTAACAGGTTTCAAAATTTATTTATCACTTAACACAATCTGTAGGTGGTGGCAATGTTCGTATTTTGTCAAACATTAGAATGGTATAGAAACTATCTACGTGTTATTATTTGTAGACTGCTGTCAATTTAGCGAATTTCGTAAGTTCCGTTTGTGAAATACTTTCCTTAATATACTATTATGTATTTCAAACTTAACTGTTTGTTGCAGGAAAGAGACAATTTCTCTGACATTTATCGACTTAAACGTATAAGGTATTTCTCTCAACTTCATAGCATGCCTTTGTGGTGTAGTGGTCAGCAGGCTCGACGCGTTACCGAGAGGTCCGTGGTTCGAGTCCCGGCGAAGGCGTTGCTCATCATTTTGCACGACTCCTGCTTCGAAATAACCTAATGTCTCTACAGCCGTAGCCGTTTCTATCTTATTAATGTATAAGTATTGTTTCTTTCCTTCTTCTTCTTCTTTTTTTAAATTAGGGAAATTCTTTTAAAATGAATAAAATAGAAACTTAGAAAACGCAGGGGTGCAAAATGATGTTTCAGGTATTTCAACTGTAGATTAATGTTGCTGTAACAGGTAATGTATGATAGATATCAGAAAGTATATCAGATTTGGCTGCGACTCATAAAGATCAAGTAAAACGAAAACTATTTCTACTTATTTCTTCCAGAAATGATTTGAAAAGGTAAACAAATAGCAGATTATACTTTTGCCTTTTGTCCATCAAAAGTGTCAGTGCAGCACAGCCCATTAAAATGCAATGGTATTACTTGAGAAATTAATCATTGTTTAAGTTCATCGGTTGTTGTTGTTTGGGTAGGTTAGGAGAAATTACCAAATTAAAAGTTTTTCATATTTTAAGTAAGAACAGTAAGAGAAATTAATTGTCGGTTTCGATAAGACATTTTTTATGGGATTAGAGGTTTTGGGCAAAATAACTGCAAGTTATTGGTGAAACGTATGGTAATACACAAACATATGAAAGTAACATGCTAGACTATCATTCTAAAAACTGATAAGTTTACAATTCTTTCATATCCTAAAGTTAGATTTCATAGTAAAGAAACATCCCTACACATTACTATACAGCCGTGCTATTATTAAGTACTAACTCTAAATCGATATTGAGGAATTTTTAGTTAAATATGAAAACAAGGAGCTGCTAAGAATGCAACAAAGGCTTTGCGAAAAATCGTATTTCTATTAATGATCGCAAAGATGTTTCGCTGGCATACGATATAAACTAGGATTAAGAATGTACAGGCAACATAAAATGAAAGATTTAGGATTTAGATAACTTGCTGTAATGCAATGCCTTATTAATTCTCAAATTTCTGAAGATCTTAAAAGGATTAAATGGAAATTAAATTATTTATGATAAAGTTCAAGTAATAAAATGGATTTTTCATCTCAAAAAGAAGCTAAAACCTATGGTGAAAGATAAAGGTATTTAGTAAAGAGAATCATATATTTATGGAATGTGTGTACATTATTTAAGACCAATGGGTATATAAATTTTAAAAATAAAAATAAAAAGCAGTTTATAAATTCAGTATACAGTTTGCATTACATATAAAATTAATTATGGTAAATTTCTTAAGGAAACATTTCCTTACTGAGAACGAGAAAGAAAATTTAAAAAACGCAATACAAAATTGTTTTATAAAATAAAAGGATAAATTTCTTAAATCTTATTCTGGAAAATTATGTTAAAATGAAGGTCTGAGTAGCTAAAATCAATGAATGTATTTTAGCTTTAGATAGTTTTACGTATATAGCTTCTATAATGTTCTCTAGAGCATTTCTTCCAAATAAAAACAATGTTATATTCTGGAAAAGTGATTGACAATATAAATATGAAGTTATAATTATCATCAGAAGCAACATCAAAAGAGAAAAAAAATCACATTAAACACCAAGAAAGCGTACCTTTTGAAGTACTGTAATATCAAGTAGATTTCAATTTTGATTCTCAACTAACCAGTATTTAATAATACTTAAAGCATTTTGATCTTCAGCTTGATTATCTGTGTTCTGAAATTCATTTTTTACTAAGAATATCAGGAAATAATAAATAAACGTATCTTATGCAAGAATCTGAGACTTAAAAAATTAAAAGCTTTTTTTATAAATAAGAGAAATACTTTAAGGTTGATGCTTACTTGGAAGTAAGATGAAACACTCTCTCTTATTTTAGTTGTTGTTTAATTCATGGTAGATCGGTTTATCCCCTTGATAAGTCGATTAATCTGCTGTCAATAACAATAACTGCTTTTCAATACTTGAATACGTTTTACTTTTGATTTTGGCATTTATGCATTCTAAGTTTTTCCTTAACTGTTTTTAAAGCAAAGGAGGACTAGAAAATTCTTTTTTTTCCTTGGAGATCGTATATGGAAAGTTTTCTTATTATAATTTACTGTGAATTATTGGCTATTACTTTGCAGCTTTAACGCAAGTCTTGGGCTTATTAATTTACTTTTAATTACCTTTACATATATTAATATATATGTAATATATAATTATATAATTATATATTATATATACGTAAATTATGTATTACATTTCTATGTCCAATTTATACTATAATACTGTAATAGCAAGGTCCCCGCCTTGTATTTGTTTTCCTTGTTCCTCCCCTTCTTTGAATATTCCCAAACCAAGTCTCAGAGACCACTGCACAAAGCTTTATTTTTTTTATTCCGTCATCGGGATCAAACAGGCTGATGAGCACCTAACGCAGTAGACCAGCTGCTCTATCGATGACGAAAAGAAAGTCTAAGCAAATTTGCTGTCCTCCCTTATACTTCGTACTGCACTGAGAAATTTCAATCGATATGTTGTTAAGTTTCGATAAGTTTGAATAAGGGACGAGAATATTTTGAAAATTAAATGATATAAATTAGTTCCATCGCATATTTCTGGTTTTAAAGCATCGAAAATTTGGAAATTAGCTTTGGAGGATTGTCAAAATGTTTCTTACAGTAAAAAACATTAAGTGTAATAACATCAAAAATACCACTGAAAGGTGTTTTTCCCATGATTCGACTGGACATGCCCTGCACTTTATAATATTCCATGAAAATGAAAAACGACAGTTACATTCGGTATTTTCGGTAAAGCAAATTCTCGATGCAGATCGATGTGGATGCATCACAAGGCAATCAGTGTCAGGAAAAATAAAAACAAGGTATTGGATGTTCTGAAAACGAATGGATTACAGGATTTTCTGTTGAATTGGCTCCATCAGAGGGAATTAGTAACAACATTATAACATACAAAGCAAAAACAAAATATTTCTGAGAAATTTTCGGATAAGAATGAAATACATTTAAGAAAACTAAATTGATATTGTTTGTTTTGCTATTCCACCTCACTGGACAGATTGAAAAAATAATGAATTTCATCTTGAGAAGCTAAGCATTTAGGTATAAAACTGTCTTAGAGAAAAAATAAAGAATTCTAAAATGATTCTACAGTGGCGCCTGAACTAAAAATGCGGCGGATGTTGATTATCAACTACCAGGATTTAGCGATTGGGCCCCCTTTCTAATAAATTCCCAGTCGCCCTTTAAAAGGGGCAGTATATAAGGCATTTCTCCTGCCTTCGTGGTGTAGTGGTGAGCACGCTCAACGCGTATTCGAGATGTCCGTGATTCAAGTACTGGCGAGGGCACTGCTCATTTTTCACATCTCCTGCTTCCAAATAACCTAATGAATTTAGAATTGGCGCCCGAACAAAAAATGTGGTGGATGATGATTCTCCACCACCAGGATTTAGCGATTGGGTCCCTTAATACCCAGTCGCCCTTTAAAAGGGGGTATACGAGATATTTCTCCCGCCTTCTTCGCATGCCTTCGTGGTGTAGTGGTCAGCAAGCTGGACGTGTATTCGAGAGGTGCGTGGTTCGAGTCCTGGCGAGGCATTGCTCTTTATTCATCTCTCCTGCTTCTAAATTATTTAATGACTCTACAAGTCTATTTCGGAAAAATAGTCTATTATTAATAAATCCTAAGTCTATTTCGGAAAACGTGTTATCCAAGTTTGTTCATTAACCTAGGTTTTTATAATTATATCTACAAATTCAAATTTAAACGATCTTCATATGAATGTTTATCAACACATCAACAAACATGGATAAATTGATTATATTTCTCTATACTTATTAATACAATACAAAACACATAAATATTCACAAATGAAAATAAAAACCAAATTAATTTGCGTAGCTCCCGTTAACAATGACAGTGATATTTAGTCTTGCAAAGTTCTTGAATTTGATTCCTAAATTACGGCTCTTGAGACAAGAAGTATAAAAAAATTCAACATCTTTTACCATATTTAGTTCCTTCTCGCTGATCTAATTAGAGATTTTTTGTAGTCCTTAAATTCTCCATGCACACAAAATTTTACAGAATTTTTAATTTTGCCTTTCTTAAAGAGTATTATCTGCTTTTTGTAGCGTAAATTATTTCTCACAATGAGAATTAAATAAGAAAGGAAATTCTTTTTTAATGATTTTTGAGATATGAATTGCCTTTTTTTTACGAACATTTTCCCCATCCGGAGTGCTGGCGTTTTTATTAAAAATAATTAGAGGTAATGGTTATACTGCGTACGAATTCTCAGAATGAGAGAACGATAGATAACAAAAGAATGCTTTTGTAAAATATTTTAAAATTTGATGATATATTCGCTTCTTCAGTATTAAATCCTATAATTCTTTTAATTTATTCTCTTTATCACTCTAGGGAGCGCTAGTCTACGCAAGTTGATAACGAAATAAATACGAGTATGATACAGCGCATATTTCTGGTTCTTGGCTGCTTCGATTTAGTTCTATCATCTGTTTCTTTTGAGCCTGTGATCGCAGCGTGAATTTTTAGACTTAATCAATGCTGTTAATGATTGATTCTAAGAAAATTTGGAACATGGAAATTACTTTGGAGAATTTAATTTAAGAGAGTTTACTTCAAGGTGGTTGTTCAAAATTAGCCAGAATGTCTATATATTAGAATCCTGGAGAAAGAATATGATTTTCATGATCGAAAGTGCATTATAAACAGCTAACTAATATTTGGCGTTGGTTCAAATAAATACCCTATAGAACTTTTCTTTATGTCCAATAAATTTATTAGAATATATACTTAGTAAAAATAAGCGCGATTATCAAGTTCAATAATAAATCTCTCCTCTTTCTCCTAACAATAACAAAAGAAAATACATTTTGTGAAGAATAAAATGTTGTCATAGATTTTAAAATATTATATGTCATGCTCTTCCATGATATTTAAGCAAAGTATAAAGACAGATATCCTATTTTTGATCGGAATTGTCTGGAAAAAATATAAAGAAAATAAACTTCATTGGCAAAAGTGATAAATATGCACGTCGATCCTTACAACGTTATAGAAATAACACCCACTTCTGTGATCAATCTTTCACAAGAAAGACAAAAATTGCTTTTTGGTCTCTTTGAGTGATTCGGGAAATGCTAAATATTACAGAAGGTTAAAAGTGCCATGTTGAAATAAATGACATGTATTTTCAGTCTCTTAGCTGTTTTATACTTCAGTATAAATAATCTGTATGTTAAAAGTTGTAACTTTTAGTATAAAACACGTTATGAAGTTACAATAGCGGCCATAAGTTTAAAATGACAAATTATTTTTTTGGAACTCCCCACGTAATATTGGTATCTGATTTTCATTCAGCCTCTTGTTTTCCTACATCATGTTTGGCCTTCTTAATCGCAATGATCTTTGCTGCAAGTTGAAAGCAAAACACAAATGTCTATGAATTTCTTTCTTCTAGCCCTTATATAGTAGTTTCTTCTATATACAATGGACGCAAGTTTGGAATAATTCGCGTACCAGAGAGTTTAAAGTAAACGTCTTTGCCAGTCTGACACAGAAACGTAACAGTCTTTCATTGCTTTAGGTTAATTAATACAGGATAAATGTAAGAAGTAATATTTCGGAGACAAAAAAGCCATTTAGTTTCATTCTGCAGTTAATATTGAAACTAAAATATGTGTAAATAACGACATGAGTGTTAAACTTATTAAAAGACAACTAGACGAATTTAGATTGCGTGACAAAAAACACGGAAGGAAACAATTTTCAATCTGAAAAATAGAAAACCGAGGTTTTAATTCACTGAAGCCCATAACGATTAAATAACTCAATACTGTCAAAGACTGATATATTTGATGTATATATAATCCAAATTAATTAATGTAGATTGTAATGATATTTGATATGTGAGACGTTAAATTGTAGAAGATTTCAAAAACCTGTGAATTTTACCAACAATTCGACATAATTGTGGGAGCGTAATGGTGTGGGCATGTATTTCTTGACTATGATCTTGGACCAACACGCTACACTGGCTAAATTGTGGATCGATTTTTTAAAGGCAGTCACATTAAAAATTGCAGTGTTACCACAATATACACACAACAGTGTGAGTAATGATTTAATTTACCTAAAAATAATAACTTGAGACGTTCTTCTGGATTTGTGAAATTTTCTTTTTCCAAGAAGAACATATTACCTCATTACTCTGGTAGTTACATGCGGCTGAAATTCAGTTGAAAATTTACGGAGCATTAGATAAAGAATAAATATACCCGATGCATAAAATATATGCTGAGCTTATCAAAAATAATGTACTGTAAACAAATCATTATTTTTATATCATAATTATGCATAGTTTAAAGCATTGCCTAATTTTATGCAATTTTAAAAATTCGTCGGTGAAAGAATATTTTTATTTTTATTTATGTTTCATGTATTTCGTACTTTGTATTTTAATAACCAACATATTCTAAAAATTCGTTGGTGAAAGAATATTTTTATTTTTATTTATGTTTCATGTATTTCGTACTTTGTATTTTAATAACCAACATATTCTAAAGTAAATAATGGCCCACCAGCGGCCGAGCGGTAAAGACGCTGAACACTAGTAGTTCGGTCCGAGGTTCGAATCCCGCGAACGGGCTGGCTGCATGGGAGTTTTCGTGGTTTTCCCCATGTGTAACGTGTATACGAGCCAGTTTCCCTTGGAAAGTCCTCCACGAAGGCATCCCTCCCTTTAGGCAGATAGCCCTAGTGTGCTTTGCCATAATTGAATAACCTAACCTAAAGTAAATAATAGTTTTGTGTACAACTGGGTTATATATTCTTTAAGAATTAAGAAAAAGAACTTTGCAAATATGTATAAAATATAGAATTTAATTCCTTATATCTTTCCGCCTTAAGTTTTGGTTCTTAGTATATATCTTCTTAAACTGCTAACTGAGCTTTAAGCTTGAAGCTTACAATTTAATAATTAGATAAAAAGAAGAAAAATTATGTGTTAACAAAGTACTAAACAAGTATGACAGTTGCATAGCGTTTTTGACATTGTAATCGATTTTTATATTTCTATGCTATAAAACGTCGACTTTCGTTAAACTAAACTACTATATAATGATAGAATATCATTGCTAAATTTAGTACGAGTCTTTGCTGAGTTTGAATGTTTCGAAATTAAATTAAATGCCAGAATTTAAAATGCATGAATCGATGCATCATTCTACATGGTCATATTAAGGGCTTCCTGAAATGTTGAAAGCTGTAAAAGCTGTGAGAGCCCTGTGCTAAAAGATGTAAAATCGTATGTTATGTGACTTTCCGATATTTTATAATTGAAACATTATTTGCCAATGGAACTAAGTCATGGACTTATATTAAAAAACTAAATATTATGGCTTAATAATAAAAGTAATCGAATTGTATTTAAAAGTTTTGATGACATGCAAATAAATTGCCTTGCAAAATTAAGTAAATCGTGTACATTGCAAATAAATTGCCTTGCAAAATTAAGTAAATCGTGTACATTGCAAATAGTAGAGTACAGGATCAGATTCAATTCGGGTTTTACTAATTTTTAGGTGAAACTGCAGCTACAAATTATGATTGTAATTTCTATAGTGAAACATATGTTATCTCAAACAATTATGGGCTCTCTTAATTTATGATTTTTTCCGTGTGCAAAATGAATACGAGCATAGTTTCGTGTAATAGAAAATTTTCTACAAAGACTGATAAATACGGAAAATAAATGATAAATGCGGAAATAAACACTGTGACACTCACACTCACATTAGATCAAAAACTTAAGAAAGGTAATACTTTCGACAAATACAATGAAGAGTCAAAATTGAAGTGTGAAGATTCTTATATTCTTAAAGGAAAATTAAGAATTCTTCACTGAGTGGCACAGCTAATTTCTCTAAGAAATAGAAACTAAAAATCCAAAAATTACCTTTTTATATGTAGAGTTACCTTATAAACTGTAAGAGTGTGGAAAATTTAGGAAATCTAAACAAATATGTGCACAGAGGAGTCTGATGTGTGTGAAAAAAATGGTAAGGAGATGTATATTCTTGGCAGGGAGTAGTAGATGAACGTTTTACCGACAGAACCAGCGCTATGAAATAAATGAAAATCTCTAGCTTCTGAAATCAGACAACTGAGATTTTCATAATACACTTTATAGCTAAATAGAATAAACTAGAAATTTCAGCTAATGAAAATTTGGTAAAAATTGCAGATATCCTAGTTTTTATGTTTATATATCATAATTGTATCATTAAATCTGATACTATGAAGCAGATACGATTTCACAAATCTCTCACTTTTCCAAAAGGAAACTATAGCGTTACTGATTTACAGTACGCTTATTTTGAATGGGAATTCATACATATGATGTAATCCATACCACAGCTGAACAGATTTTAACTTTTAGTAGCCTTGAAACAAAATTATGATCACACAGGAGAACGGTATGTTTCAACGGCACTATTATTTGACAAACATTAATATTTTCTTATTTGATATTTAGTTATAAGTAGAAACTTATGCCGCATATAAATGTCCTTGCACAGGATCCATGTTAAAGAACTTCACTTCAAACACAGATGTTTGAAAGGAGTGGAAAACATAAAACTGAATGCCTACACATAACAATTTCTCTTGTTTGTGGCTAGTCTAGACTAACTGCAACGTCAATGCACGGAAGCGTCTCTGCATCTTTTGTTCAGTGAGCCAGGCATAACTAGCTGCAGATTTTAGCTGCTGAAACCAAGCTTCAGCAATAGACGCAAACAAATTACTTAGCCGAAAACCTCAGTCTCAAGCTCTTTATCCTGTTCAATATATCACTCCATTCATGTACCTTGATACAGCTTTAGATAACAAAGTATTCTATATTCTGCACATATGAAACATTAAGCAAAGTACGTACTATATTAGCTGGCAAATATAATTGTTAGAAAATATATAACGTGCAAAAAATGTTAGAAGATGGATTTTAATTTAAAATTAGTGCCTTTAATAATCCAAAATAACACAACCAATTAATTAATTAGAAAACATTACTCAACATCTGTAACATCAACGAAATAATTACGCTCTTTTCCAAGTCAAACATTTATTCATTTCAAATAGATCTTTAATGGTAGGGCAGTAATACTTATAACTTAAACATAGATGCCGGAATACGTGATGAACATATCAATTTCAAACGACGAATTATTACGAGGCGTCTTGAAACTAATGACCAAATCATATCTAACAGCCATTTTACCAGCTCTAACAATGATCATGGCCATTTTCTATGAATCTATATGCATCTTTAAATTTTTTCTGATAATAGCTGAATCTCTAGAAAACATAGATGAAGAACACTATTAACATTCGCTTAGAATTCTTATTCTTAAATAATTTACCCAAAATTTCACTCGATCGATATACTGAAGAAAGTTGGCAGAAGATCTCTGTATTTCTACTTCAACATTTTTTCTTCCATTACTGAGAATGGAGAGAGATTGCAAAATTTGTTAATTCTTGCTTTGATGAAAGATTAGGCTACTCGCAGTAAATTTGCTGTCTTGGTTTTCAAACCGTAGTAGAAACCATGGAGGTGAGAATTGCCTACCTTCATAGTACAAACTTCATAAACAAGGCCGAATGAAGAAGAACGACACGAGCTGTTTTTATCCTGGCCTTTACTCCACCACTCTCACTGCGGTAACAAACGGACTCGTCAAATTAGATATTTTCTCTTCGTCTTCACGATGAAACAATGATGATGTAAGACTTGTCAAGAATGATCGATGGTGATATGTCGATAGATTCATCAGAATCGATAGAAATATAAGGCTTGTCCTCACGATAATACAAAGAATGGCATCCAGCAACTGGGACATTTCATTACATATTCTCAAAACCTGGCACCAGATAATTGCAAAACAGAACATTCAGTATGGAGCATCAATCTATAGAGCCAACCTTACCATCTAAAAGAGACAGACTCTTCTAATTCTCTCCTTCTGAGTATTTGTAAGACACGTCGTACTACTTCAACAACTCCTCTCCAATTCTCAGTTATCCTACCATCCCTAGACTTGATTGTGAAGATAGAAGCGCTCATAATACTAGTAGCAAATCCGTATGTGACTATCAGTATAACCTGTTATCGTACGTGCTATGCGAACTATAGACCTCTTACACAATGCCATCTAGCACAGCTAGAACCTTGATCTCAAAATCGGATTTGACTTTTCAGCACATAAACACAGCAGTATTTAATAGCATATTGACAGGGTCTGAAACAAAGCTGAGCACCGGCAATGACTCCTGTCACATCGAAGAAAGCGTCACCATGTATAATGCGTATCGGCGTAAAACGCAGATACAGTCGCGGCAATTTTATTTTTGAAAAAGAGCTTACAGATATGAGTATCGCCATATCTTATGCACAGAGACTGTCATAGCTCGATGTCAATAGCCGTACTGGCTCCTCATCCAAACCGGTGTATGCACTTGTAACCCATTAGTGTAGAGTATATAGGGAGCCTTTTGAGGAAAGACCCAGCATGTGTTGGGTTCCAGCTCCGCACGACCATAGAGAATAATGAGAAAGGAAACTTGTAAAAGTAGTGCAGACTTGCGCTTGCAAGAGAAGTGGGAAATAATATTACTCACATCACGCGCCCAATGCAGATAGTTGTCTTTTACCTTGAAAGGACGTCCAATACAATTGACAAGCAGCATAGTGTTTTAAATGTAAAGTTCGCATAGTTTATGTATATAGGATATTGTAGTTCAAATGCTACACATGGTAATTATACTGGCAATTGACTTCACAAGAGTTAGGGTAATAGTGTTATGCATTAGTCAATTTTATATGGAAATAGCAGAAAGACAAATAGCATATTTAAGTATCCGTGTAAATGTAGCAGAAACGTCCCAGCAACTGCAGTAAACCTGCTACCAATTACGAATCTTCTTCGTCCTAGCAAGAGAGGGTAATTCTTTGAAGAATTAATAATATGTATTGATCTCGTTTAGAATTTAAGAACGTTGAGGGAGAATATTTAATAATATAATATCTGTATGAAACCACTACAATAACTTTTGCCAAATGAAAGGAAAAAGGCAAGTTAAAGAAAGGAAAGAAGGAAAAAGGCGATAGTTAAAGAGAATTTTCTGGCACAAATTCACGTAATTTCAAAACCATATTAAGTTCTTATTTAATTTTAATTTTACTTCCACACCAAATGATGCTTTCTAATAAAAAAGAGGTACTGTGAAATGTGTATTCAATTTGCGTGCAATTGAAAATAATAAAAAGATACATTTTAAAGAGACTTGCAATTTTGATATGAAAGTATTGAAAAAAATACCTTTAACGTATCCTACGTAAATACAGTAATAACAATGGAAGCTGAAAATGAAATCATGAATTGTAATTAAAGTAAAAATTCATTAATTTGCTCATAAAATAAATATCTTGTGTTAAAAGAATTTAAAGGGAGCGTTTTAGAAGCTACAGAAAACAAATCAAATGTATTTTAATATACGAAGTATACTTTATGCTAAAATTTTAATAAAATTTTAAGAGAGAAAAATAAAAACAATGTAATTTTCCATAGCTAAATATTATTGTGAGATACATGACTTGTAAAGCAATTTCGTAATGGAGATCTGAAACATCATTTTCTGTTCTTTCGCAAAAATAAAAGTACTGGAAGTTCTATTTTCTAAATTAATGTTTACCTGGTATATACTTCCGAGGTGAAAGATAAAGGCTTTTGGAGCAAGAATTTCTCTTTGCAGTTTACAAAGAAGAGGTGAGTCTGTTCTAAATCTTTTCCAATTTTCGAGAGAGCGTGTTTTCACAAATTGAAGGACAAGCGAGTATTTTCTATCGTGTTGCCCGCGCTTTCTTTCTTTAGCAAAGGACTTCTCTTCTAATTTAACTGAAGATGCTAAAGCTTTTTTCAGTATAAAAGAAAGTTAGACTAGTACACTTCTTAAGTTTACATTTTAAAGGTAATTCGCATCACGATTTTTAGTAAAATTTGTTTCTCAAGAAATTAAAAATTCAGAACTGAACGAAAAGGTAATTTTTGATTATTGATGTTTTTATCGGTGAAGATTTTAAGAACGTGAATACAAGTCTTATCCAAATGTTCTATATAAGATTATTTGCACTTATCCTTTTTGAGGTGGAAAAATACACTTGTTTCCTATTATTTTTCATTTAATGCTCTAATTTCTTCTTGCTTTAAATTACTGAAAGAGATTTGTACTTGTGGTGAATTCATTTTATACCTGTATTAATAACAGCTTGTAGAAAACAGACTTAATCTCGCTTAGAGGATGTTTTCTTATAATGATGATGTTATATTTTGATGTTGAAGATATTGTTGAGTGCGTACGGGATCGCTATGGATTGAATGCACAAGTCGTAAAAAGTTAACAAAAATTTATTCTTTCCAGAAGAAATAAATCAAAATGCTGAAATATTTCTTCAGAGATTTTCGCACAATGTCACAATATCTCAAACGTTTTGCAAAATCTCAGTTCAAAATAGATAAAACAATTCTAGCTCACAGCGAAATCGCTACAATCAATAACAACATTAAGTAAACAAACGGCAGTTCGCTTTTTACAGCTACAACTAACATCAACAACAACTGAGATGAGGTGTTTCAATTCGGTTTTTATAAGCTTTTTAATTATGAGTAGAACAGTCTCGAATTTTCTGGATGGCAACAGTTATTAGGAGATATTTATTAATAAACATTAAATGCACGCGCCCTTTTATTTTTCTTTTCTTTTTTTTTCTACGTAGCTTTCTCTTCAAAAATTGTCTGCGTTGCACGGGAAATATAAAGCAATTTTAATTACAATTCTAAATAAATAGCCAAATAAATATGAAATCCGTAACAATATTCTGCAGGCTGTAACTGTTTGCTAATGCGTTCAGTTTCACAGAAATGAGAAATCGAAATCTGGTTTGAAATAAACCCGTCATTAATAAAGTACTGTTAAAGGAAGTATTACAAATGCTCTATATTTTGATTTGAATAGCTGGAATTGTATAGTTTTAGCTGCTAGGAAATTGAAGTTGAGTGCAATTTTATGAAGTTTTATCAAAAAATCTACTTTGTTTAAAAAAAGTAAATTTTAAAATTTGCTTCTGAATACTATTTATAGAATACAAGAAATTATTTAATCTTGCTCTAATAATTTTGTTCTCTAAATGGAAGTGAAGAGGTTGTCTGTTAAATCGTATTTCCATGACAACGCTTGACTTCCATTTAGAGAATAAAATTATTACTTACCTCTAAAAAAAGCAGCAATTCATGGATAATTCATTGCCCCTGTAATTTACCCAGAACTAGCCTCTTAAAATCTCATCAACGAGAATTTAAAATTTTTTTAAATTTTAGTAATTGATTTAAAATGAAAGTTATGTAAATGAACAGCATATGAGAGTTTCCATCTTATAAATATGTGTACATGTGTTATTATTCAATGAGCATAAACTAAAAACGCACACTGCAAATTAGTTTTTGTTTCATCTACGCGTTCCTGGTTATTTTGCTAATTGTTTTTAGATAATTGAAAAATCTTTAATTTTTTTCCTTCCAAACAAATACATTTGTGTGACAAGTTCTTTAAAATATTTTTTGAAGAATATTTTGTTCCTAGGACATCTCATGAATTAGTGATTAAAAAGGCATGGGTAGATCCATTTAAAGAACTAATTATTCTGATTTATTTTGCTTTGAAAAAAAAACCCAGTTTGCTTTTACAATACATAATGGTATTTACGGAAATATTTTTCGATACTCAACGAAAATATTTATATACTCAAAGTTATATGAAATACTTTTTATTATTTGATTAAACTTAAGTTACTATTCAGAAGCTTAACGGGATTATCTAGCTAACACATATTCTAAAGATTTCCATCAGCTTAGTTCTTTTGTTACAGAGATATGTTTTAGTTATCTATATATATAAAAGGAAGAGTCTGTCTGTCTGTGGTTCTTTCGTTCGCGCTACGCGTAAGCTGATAGACCTAGGGCTACGAAATGTGCTACATAGGGGTGCATCTAGACAAGAGCCGGTGCACCTCGAAGCGATTTTTTTCAAAATTCGAATGAGTTTTTTTTTATTTTATGTTTTTGATGAAATAGCATCAAATCGATAATTATCTCTCATTATATCATCAACAATGACACGCAGCCATTGTTGCTGATATCAGCACTGCTGCTAGTCGGAAAAAGTGAGGGCGATAATCCTGTGCAGTTTTTAATGTTTCTCTTGGATACTGGACGTTTGTTGAGAGAAGGGAACGGGAAGTTGGTTAATTTATTTATTAGGATAATTAATATTTGTATAAAGGGATATTGCTTATTTCATTGTAATTTTTTATATGTAATACAATTTTATTGAATTTTTTTTTTGATAAATTTGTTCTGAAGTGTCAATTTCTGCGCAGTTTTTAAATTTAATGTTTGGTGTTCCCTTTAGGCATTTTTCCGGTACATTTAAAAGCCAGATGAAAGCTGGCCGCGTTGCGGCTAGTGTTTAATAAACCAGTCTTAACTTTTGTCAACGCGGTGATAATTAGATGATCTAGGGGTATTCAGGCAATAAAAATGAACCTGTATTTCTCCATACTTCTAATTTGATAACTCTACACTAACTGAGAAATGAAAAAAATTTATCTTTTTGCACTAAAACTGTCTTTTAGCTCCTTTCAAGTACTGAGGATTCTTAATATGAATTATTTGACACCAGTCTGGTTTACTTAAATATTTTTATTACCATTTAAAAACTTTCTATGCAACTAACGTCTTAAAGATTTAATAAATTATGTTTAAAATGCAATTGCTGAGTTCAAGTAATAATGCACTCGGTAACTCTGAATAAGATGCAAAACAATGTAATCGAACAAGACTTTGAATGAAAATGTTATTTTCGTGCAATAATGTTTCGATTGCATCGCTTGTTTCTGACAATGAAGTAACTGAATAGAACACTTATTTAGTGTTGCGTAAAGTAAGTTTTATTCAAGTTTTCGGACAGTCAGGGCATTTAAGAGAGTATTTCTCTTATTTTGCTTAATATTATGACTTTTGCTTTTATTTACTGCAGATAACTAATATAAGACTAAAAATCCAGTCATGAGGTAAAAAGAAGTATTCTACCCTTTCTGTATCTTATACATAAAATAAAAATTTAGTATTAAAAGTATTGTAAAAGTGCACATAGTAAAAGAATATGCCAAAAATGAGCTTTCTAACGACCAAGCCGCTTTTATCTCAGCAGCATTCATAAGAAAGTTTGATAAGACGTGATCGTTCACCCGGTTTTTATTCTTTTCTTAAAGGTAAAAGAAATATGAAACATATAAAAAATATTAAATCGGTAAATTAAATTGAGTTTTCCAAGAAAATAACGAATTTCTGTTAAAATAAATTTGAACACGTTTCGATAATCTTTTTCATAATAGCAGTTTACTAAATTTCCTCATCTTTCCAACAAAACTCTTAAACGAAATAGCAGTTGTGGGCGTTTTTTTGCAATCTTAAGAGGTACTCCTTGTTGCAAACATAATAGGAAATTGGATTGCGTCTCTTTCTTACAAAAGTAAAATTAAGTTTTGCTTAAGTCTGGTTGGTAGAATTAGATTACGATTTAGAAATTTTTGATTAGAGAATTCCTTGAGCAAGAAAAATTAAAAAAAGGAGCTACCTCGTCCAAACAAGCTTATTGCGTTTTGTTGATTACATCTACTTTTATATTTTTAATGAAATTAAGACAAAAAACAAAAGAAAAAGGAAGGTTGCACTTTAGATTATAATTTTGCGTTTATTTTCATTTGCAAGATACAACGAAGTTACAAATATTCAAAAACAATGAGTCAGATGGTTTTTGGAAGATGAATTTTGGTAAATTATCTTACGCACGTTTCTTCCTTAATCATTACCTTACTTTAGTTGCATAATGCAATTATGCAATTTATGAAAAGATTTATGAAACTGATGAGCGGGGTAAAAAAACAAAGAATTAACTGTTGATAGAATGCGTTAACAACGAACTAATTTGTAGTGTTACAAATTAGTTATGGTGTTCGGATTCGCAAACGTCTTTTAATAATTTAATTTTATATCGCAATTTCTAGAATATTACATTTATCCCAGGAAAAAAAATTAAATGACAGATTAGTAAATAAAGTATTAAACTGACCATGATTTCATCTTTATTGTCATTACAGTAGATGATTTGAAACCTTAACTTTTATGGAGAAAGTACGAACACAGATGTTTTGTGTAATGGAAAAGCTGGATTCTCCGAAGACAGTGATTATAAGGTATTTTCTTCGTCCTTCCAGCATGCCTTTATGGTGTAACGGTAGCACACACGGCAAGTATTCGAGAGGTGCAGGTACGAGTCCCGGGGAGGTCATTGAACATTTTTCACGTACTCCAGCATAAAAAATTATAATGACTCTACAGTGGCTCCCGAACTAAAAGGTGGTGGACAATAAATTCGTCATCACCAGGATTTGGCGATTGGGTCTCCTAATCTCCAGTTGCAATTTAACAGGGGGAGCATATAAGGTTAGGTTCGCTTACGCTAGTTCGGGTATTTTCGTTTAGAAGTATATAAGACACTTTCTCCCTACTTCCAGCATGCTTTCGTGATGTAACGGTAGGACTGACGACGTGTATTCGAGGGATCCTGGTTCGAGTCCCGCCGAGGGCATCGCAAACTTCTAAAAATCCCTAATGATTCTACGTGCTTATTGATGGCAATGAAATTGTATCATAACGCGAAATCATTGAGTTATATTTTACCAAATAATCTCATTTTAAAGAAGTACTCTATGCGTACAAAATAGGCTTTAAAAATTTCATCTGTAAAATAATCCCTAAAACTGCGTAAAATATATTTCATAAAATATTACTGTATTTAATAAAGACCTTTATTCTTAACTCAAAAAGATCCATGCACATGTAAGCTTTTGTGGAGGTTCAAAGCCAATGCATGTCAAATGAAGAATAACAATGAAGTGTTGAACTCAGAAATGAAAGCACATGATAGAGCTTTCTTTGCAACATTTATCAAAAAACGTTTTTATTAAAAACGCACACAATTATTCAAATATTAACAAACTTAATGAAAGTATCTTTAAAGGTTTTTATTGTCTATTAATACAACTTTTCCACAGCATAAACTAATTGAAAATAAAGCAAGAATGCATGAAAATAATGCATGAATGCATGAATAATGCATGAACGTTAGGTTAGTGTTGTCAGATAATTTCAATCAGGTACCCAGTCACAAAGATCTCGCGTTTTGGAAACACATGGTAGGGAAAAAACAGAATATTTAGAAACTATGAAATTTAAGAGCATTTTAAACTATCTAAAGAAATCTGAAGATTTTATCGAAATAGAAAGCAAAAGCGACCACAACATGCATTTTTCGGAAGCTTTCAAAACATTGGTTTACTCTACATGCACCATAATGTATTTGTTAAATGACGTTTGCTGCGAAAAGTAACTCTCAAACATAAAATAATTGTATGAGCTACACACAAGTACCACATAGTTCAAACATAAATATGCAGAGTTAAACACTTAAATAAGTAAAGTTAATCATTCAAAAGCGCAAATGCTAGTAACAGATTTCTAGTGAAGGAAGAATAGATCTCTATTAGTACAGAAATCAGTAATAGTTAAAAAAATACAGATTTACACAGATTAACACGCATATAAGAAAACACTATCAACAGATATCCAGTAAAGGAAGAACAAAATACTAGAAGTTAAATATATGAAGAAAATTTAAACGCTATTAAACATCTTCCAGGCAAAAGAACATCTCTATTATACGAAAAAACATTAATAGTTAAAAGAGTTAAACATACTGAATTAGACATATAAAAGAAATTTTAAATATTATAAAAATTTGCAGAACAATAAGAATAATTTGTCTCGTTTATTAAAAGGATCAAAATATTTTGGCGAACATCCAAAGCCTGGGTACTTAAGTTAATCCTAAAGATGATTTTTGAAATTTTCTTTAAACTGACACCATCATTGTTTTTTCAAAATGAAAAATAAGTTAGAGATTTAGCGTTTTATATGAGCACAGTAAGGAAATGCATTTTTTGTTTTAGTTATCTTCCACTGATTTTTCGTCGTTTTAAATAATACTCAGTTAAGTATATCATTTATGTAAGCAGTATTAATTGTTTATAGTGAATACGGAATGAAATCTAAAGCATTATTTCACGTTTTTGAATAGGCTTAAGCAAAATATATCTTTTTTAAGCAAAGAGCAAAATGTTCTTTTTTCTAAGCACTGTTCTACGAAATATAGAGTTATTCCCCTAACGTAGGATAATTAACTCCTGGAAAATACTAAAAGGGTTGGAGATAATTATCCGGCATGAAATACCGGAATATCCCTCCGGAATAATGAATATCCCTTGTGTCAGCAGAACAGTTCTTCGACAGTAAATTGTGGTAACGCCACATTAAACGCGGCAATTTGTTTCATCAATCAAATGTCCAACCTCCGTGCTTAGAAATAGAGGGGTAGAGCTGGTGAGTCGTGGGAAAATCCTTGTCCCGTAACTTTCATGTTTTTTAATGAAAACTGCAGGATTACGCTTTTGTTGCATTTTAAAATATTCTAGAGAATTTTCTTACTTACATTGTTAATGTAAGGATAACTTAAATAATCCTTGCTGCAGTGTAAGTTTCCCAATTTACACTTAATTTATATTTTAAGCAAACGAAAGTTATAGTATTCTTATTGGTATACTATAGACATAAAGTTTCGCTTTTCGTTTTATTTTGTAACCCTTTTTACAAGATCTCGCGGCTTAACAAGCTAGTGTTAAAGAGTGTTTTCTCAACACTGTGTTGAAACGCTGAGACAGACTCAGAGCGCAGTCCGGCAGAATCATTACTTTAATCAATCATAAATACAGCAAGTGTTTTCATGTTACTCTTAAGCGAACACTTGAAAGTAGTTACACTAAAAACTATTTAATTTTTCAGAATAATTACCTCTGTTTTCAGTGATTTATTCACCCATTTACGTCATCACTATTAAGACTATTTAGAAAGAATACTGATATGAAGCTTACCCGTAACAGATTGGAAATAGCGGATTTCTCAACTTCGAAAGATCTATGCAATTATCGCTCACCTTGTTTTTCCAACACAAGCCATAACCTAACTTATCACAGTATGCTTTCTGAAATTTGTCAAATACATAGGCTACGCCTATGTATTTGATAAATAACACGCGTACTAAGTTAACTTAACATAACACGCGTACATAAGTTATTCGTAAGTATTCTTAAGTGCAAACCATAATCCATCTTGCCATAAATATTGCTAAGATCTAGTGAAAATACTTTCAGCTTGGTTAGTATGAAAAAAAGGAAAATGATGTTGTCCATTAAGTTTCTTTAATGACGTGTTTATTTTTCCTTTTAATTCAGTATAAATGTACAGAGTACTAAGTAATTAATTACAATTAAAAAAGTGTCTTTATAAGGAAACTGTAACCAATACATGTAGCGAATTGTGCGATAAAAGTATAACCATTTACATTTAAAGTAGCTTTTAAGTTATATGACACTTTAACTGGCAGCTCTATTTTATTTAAAAACTTGCAGATAATATTTATTTTTTCCTATGTTAAACTGACGTATGTATAAATTCCGAATCATTAATAAAGAAATATAAAGAAATCCATCCCTTTGAAAATACAGTTGTGTTTGTCATTAACTAAATGAAGCTTACATTCTACATCTCTTCATCAATAGCCTAGATTCTAATTTATTTCTAAATAGGAGACTATATTTCTTTAAAAATGGGAATAACGTGACTTGATCTCTAACGAAGCGGAATGTCAGAAGCTTATTTAACTTTTTCTTTCAAATGTACAAAGATGAATACGTACGTAGTAGAGAAACGGCAGAAAATATCGCCTTCCTATTACCTTAAAAGCACGTGCGTTTAGCTTCACATACCCTTAGGCAAATCCGACTTCTACAGAAAAATACTCTTATATCGATTTTCTATGGAAGAGTTTTCTTCCCCCTTTCTGGTCTTTTCTCATATTTTTATCGTTTAAATATGTTTAAATAAGAGGAAAAAGATGACATATTTGTGCTCTTGTTTCCTTCCCGTGTTATCATTTGCGAATTTCTTTTGACTTCCTGCATTTTTATTCACAATGCTCATACTTCATCAAAAATTCCCTCTTAGTAGAATAAACTACAACAGTGAAAAAAAGTTAATTATTGTTAGCTGCAGAATTTTTGCATTCAGTTCTGTTAGTTTTAAAAGCTAAGCGTTGCTATTTATTTGTTAATAATTGATTCAGTATTTCATAAAATGTAATTAATTTAAATTTTAATCATGGTTAAAATCAGGATTTTAGAATATGTGCATTTACACAGTGGAAAGCTGATAATTAACGCAATCACAAAATAGGCTACTCAATGTGTGTCAAAGGATTTAGAACTGAATTGTTTATAGTTAATCACAGTGATATTGCCAGAGAGTAGTTATTGGCAATAGTTATTTAAGCTTCTAAACATGCTTTCTTTAAAATACTGTCTTCGTGTGGAAAGAAGTTTAACTGGAATCTTTTGTTTGATTTCATGTCACTTTGTTATCTGTCTTTGTTATTATGATGTCCAAGACTGAAAAACAAAAACAACAACAAAAACAAAACAAAACAATAACGCTGTCTTCCTGTTGTAAAAATTGTTCAAAGTTATATGTTACTATTCTTAATCACCTCCTTTACCTGGTGAATTTGCATTACATCTTGTTCCCTAAACAGAAGGAGCTTAAGAAAAACACAGTGAGGGAAATAAAATACAATTCCAAAATATGATTTCTCCGAAAGCATCCAGAAATTCTGTGAGCATGCCAGCGTATATGAGGCATTAGAAGGAATGCATGTGGAACTGAAGACAGCGATATAGTTGTTTCCATAATCTTTCAGCTTTATATGCATTCAGTCCTAAAATTCTGCAAGTGCACTGCAAAACACATGCATACCACACTAACTTATCAAAAGCAGATCTTAAAATAAACAAATGTTTTTATGCAAAATATGTTAATGGAGAAATGACAAAACTGTTAAAAAGAAATTTAATGCATTTCAGTGTGATGAATGTAATATTAGTTTACGTTAACGAGTTAAATCTTGAAACCTCAGCTTTACGTCTTTTGGTAATGCAGATAAATGGGAGAAATATGCGGTAAATAAATCTGTCAGTTTATGCAAATTGATAAATCATATACTCGTAGTCAATTTGCATGGTATTATGACGCTACCAGGGGAATTCTGATAACTGTAAAGAAATACTGCCTTTAGAAGAAGGCCCAGAAATCTCCAAGGAAATTACTTTTGAAGCGTTTTTCAATTAGACGTATTAATCAAGTTCTTGAGATGCGAAGAATATTTCCTCCAATGCAAAATAATCACGCTTAAAAATTGTAAAGTATCGAAATTAAAATCTTTCTCCCAATTATATTTTATTCAAGATGCCTTTTAGATAAAAGCAGGAATTTCTTAATGCTAAAGAAATTTCTTAATATTTTAAAAATAATAACAAAAACTTCTGAATTTTGTGTCTGGGGGGTGAGTTTGCAGTTTTCTATATTGAAGATACGGAGCTTAGTTGATATTTAAGTTATGAATAGCAATTATTTATTGAAAATCCTTTGAATGTATTATTTTGAATTGGTATTTTGAATAAGAAATGGATTTTGAATTCGTTTATTTGAATTGAAGGTGCTTTAAAGTATGAGGTTAAAAGTGGGTTGCAATGGAGAATCTCAAGAGAGAAGTGAAACGCGCTTAGTAAAACTTAAAATTAGGCAAAAAAGCAATTTTTTGTTTGACTGAGATTTTGCGTTCGTATACTTTTATCAGTTACATTTGTAGAGTCCTTAGGTTATATCGATACAGAACGTGAAAAAAGTGCAATGCTTTCGGGTATTCGAACTCCGGACCTCCCGAATACACGTCGTTACTCACAGCGAGCGACGAAACTAACTTTAGTGTCCTAAAAATTCATTTTCATTTGTCATGTGAAATGCTGCATACTTTCCAAATATCAGAAAAACTAGTTTACATGCAAAACGAGAGCCTAATTTAAAATAGAATGTAATTACAAAGTATTTAGAATGTAAATAAAATAATTCTTTCACTCAAATTTGATAAAATTTCACCCATATCTTATTTTGAAGGAACATAATTAAAAATATGTTAATTTAGGTAATTAATTTATAATATATATATAAAACTAATCAAAGCAATGACAAAAACTTCGCTATTTTCAGTTCACACTTTACAACGAGAAGATTTAGCAGTTGAAAAATGAGTTAAGGATGACGGATAATAATCACAATTTTGTTTGTGCCAGCGTTTGCAACTGATGTTACTATACAATGAAATTTTCCGTATCTGATTAACAAAGGTTTGTTTCAGTTTGAAAATTAGATATGGAATTATATTTGCAGCGTTTTCCAAAATTTTAATGAAACAGAAATTATTCCTTATCTGCTAGAAAATGCATCATTTCTGGTAAATACGTTAGCTGAATAAAGTGACAGTAACCCGAGTTTCAAGAATCCAGTAAATTTAAATAATATTATTTTTGGCAGCGTCATATTAAAACTTTCATCAAAATACACTTATGTAAACTATTAAGAAGAAAGTCTACTGAGAGAAGGTGAACACAAAGCTAGCCGTTGAGAACATTTAATTTTTTTTTTGTTATCCCATTTAAAGAAGGTAGGTAATTTGTTTTTCTAAATTTTTCAAATAAGAATGAAATATGTAACACAACTTAAAGAAAAGGTTAAAAATAGATAAAGGAACGTTTCTCAGTGGATAAGGAAAACATTAAAGCAATCCTACTATACATTTTATCAAACCAGCGTTTGTTAAAGTTCTGAGGCATTTGTCAAGTTGTTCAGCTACTAGCATTCACTACTTCATTAAACTATGATATTCTTTTAAAGATATTCAGCTAAAGGACTCATTGCGTTTGAACAAATTCTTTTATAGCCATATTCTCTGTTGATTCCAGGTATATTTGGAAACAGCTACGTTTACTATATTTGAATATATTTTGAATAACCTTTGCAAGGATTGAAAATTTCGTTTCATGAATATATTTTTCTCAATCACAATCATGCGAAAATTTGACAGCTACTCATTTATCTGTAATTCATAAACCTGAAGCCTCACATTATACCAACAGAAACGAACAGCCTTATTGATTTTAGTTGAATGTCTTCATAAATGCATAATGTGCATGGGCTTTCAGCGTTTTGCTTAGGAACAAAATAAGAATGCTCTGAGATTTCGAGACAGCATTCAAGAATTTGTTGCCACACCCAACAAATTACGCATGCAAAATGGCTTTCCCAATGCCAGCGTACCTTAAATAGAAATATAAGATTAAACTATGCACTTAACGAAGATTTGAGAAAGGAGTATTATATGGACTGTTGCCTCAAAACGTTCTTATTGATAGTCCGTAGATCCAAGCCTTCAGTAAAACTTCGAGCTGAAAGTGGTTCTAAAGTTCTGATTGTATAGTTAGCGCTTTAAAATATTATATGCTTGAAACGTAAAAGTTTCCGTAGCCTGTGACGTGTGAGAAGAACTATAACGGATTTTAGTGACCTAACTGCAGCTCACGAGCCCCATATTGCGCTTTTGACCACTGAATGCCACTAGCATTGTAATAAGTAATACATTTTTTTTGAAATATAGTTTGAAGTATTGTAATATAACACACGCTTTGAGAAACCATTAATTTTTAAAATTATAATAATACACATACAATAACTTCAAGTATAATAGTTCACTAATTCGTACGTTATGTGATGTATATATAATAATTTCAGAATATCTGTCATGCCCTAATAATTGATGTAATTAATTTTTAAAAGAAGTTAAAAATTAGAAATTACATTTCTGAGATTTAGAACCACAGCAATGCAAGTTAAGACTACCAATGGTTATCGGGATAGCCAGATGCGTTAACGATATACGTCTGTTGAAAACCTTTTTAAAAAATGAACAATTAAGATAAAATAAATTGTTTAAATAATTCGAATCTGTATTGGGAAATCCAAAGTGCATTTGATTATCCAATTCACACCTAATGATAAAGTGCCTTAAGATATAATTTCCATATGTTGGTACTTTTCTTAGTTGTATATGAGAAATTAATTTATGACATTTTTACTTCCTTGTACGAACTAAGGGAAGTACTTTAATCGCATAAAATTTCGGGTATCATATTTCAACAGAAATATCCATTTTGACAGTCCTTGAAACCATTTGAACGATTTTTTTTGAATGACGTCTGTACGTACGGACAGAACAAAGGACTTTTTTCTCCAAAACGGATTGTAAAATAAATTTGAAATGGATTAAAAAAGTATTTTTTCTTGACGTCTGTACTTACGTAAGTTCGTATTTATGTAGATATACAGGGTGTTTCAGAGATCATGGGACAAACTTGGAGGGGTGATGGAGCGTACTAAAACATGCAATTTTTATAGGAATGTGGGGTCTAAAGTGATGGGTTAAGGCAGGAGCGCAAAAATACGACACGAGAGTAAAATGTGTTTATGAACAAAATTAACGCAAAATACTTCTTTGCAGCAACACAGTATTCACAATAAATGTTAAAAATTGCGACTACCAGCAGTAATACATGCTTGGTAACGAAGAAGGGATTGACGAACCTTTTGAAAAATGACAGGCATTTCGCGCACGCTTGCAACCGCAATGGTGCAACGAGGTCTTCCAGTGAGTCAACGGAAGTCTCGTAAATGATGCTCTACAGATGGCCCCATAAAAAATCCAAGCTGAATAAATCTGGCGAACGGGGTGGCCATCGAACGGGTGCACCACGTCCAATCCATCGGCCCGGAAATGTCCCATCCAAGTGATTGTGGACCCGCACGTGGTTATGGGCTGGTGCACCATCATGCTGGAACCACATGCGATCACGAACGACAGCCAGAATATCCTGCAGTAATTCCTGTAGCACCTCTTGCAGAAAAATATGATAACATAAGCCATTTGTACGTGCAGAGAAGAGGTACCGGCCTATGAGGTAGTCGTTAACAATATCCGCCCACACATTCACGGATAAGTGGGTTTGGAATGCACGTGGACGTGTGCCGTGTGTATTATGAATTGTCTACACGTGCATGTTGTGGCTATTGAAGATGCCGTCCTGTGAGAAAGTTGCCTCGTCCGTGAATAGCACATCTGGTGGGAAATCCGCCTGCGCCTCACACTGCTGCAAGAACCAATGACAGAAATGAACTCGAAGAGGGTAATCTGTCTCTTGCAAGGCTTGGTCTCTCTGCAAATGGTATGGGTGCAAACCATTTTCATTCAATACTCTCCAAACAGTGGAATGGCTTAGCTGCAGACGACGTGCAATAGCTCTTGTACTTGTCTGAGGTGATTCATGCACAATGTTCAAGATGGATTCTTCAATGCGAGGTTGTTGTGCAGTTCTTCTTCCACTCCTAGTGTCAGAGGTGGCTTCAAATGACCCGTTTTCACACAGAGACCGATGCAACCTCTCGAACATTGTGTGCTTCGGCATACGCCTGCTCGGAAACCGTTCCTGGTACAACCGCGGCGCTGCTCTGCCGTTCCCATTAGCAGCACCATACATGAGATGCATGTCTGCTTTTTTCCTGTGCGTAAACTCACCCATCACGCTCGACATCAGAGTTGCGAATGATCCTCTGATCGTAGTTTGCAAGGCCCACTACCGCCCTCTACCGCTGCATTGCCAGACAATCATAGCTATAGTTCCTATTACTGTTAGTGTTATCTTTTTTGAACATTTATTGTGAATACTGTATTGCTACAAAGAAGCACTTTGCGTTGATTTTGTCCATAAACACGTTTTCCTTTCGTGTCGTTTTTTTGCGTTCATGCCTTAACCTGTCACTTTAGACCCTACATTCCTATACAAAAAATGCATGCTATAGTACGCTCCACCACCCCTCCAAGTTTGTCCAATGATCTCTGAAACATCCTGTATATATGTGTGTGTGTGTGTATCTCACACAACGAAAAATGCTATTAGCCGTACAAAGTAGATATTTTGTATATGGGACTGAGCTATAACATCCTGTTGAAAATCTGCCTTTCTTATTGCAATCGGCAGTACCAAATTTGTAATACCCACACATTTACCCGATTTAAAAGTCCTTACCCAACCTTTATTTTCGCAATCATTGGCTGTAGTCATATGCTTCCAATTACAGAAGTGTTTCAAATGAAGAAAACATCCATGTTTTGGTAATATTAAATTTAAACAATTCGTTTTAGCCAATTTATATAATCAAACTTTTAATGTGAGTTCCCGATTCCTATACTTATATCTGTTAAAGTTTTATACTCATTATGAAAAGATAAAATTATAAGAAATTCTATTCTGGTAGGACAAAAATAGACCGGGATACTTAATTTTAAAAATTTGGAAATTTCGATGTCATTTTCAATTTACCTTGAGGGACTGGCTAATTAAATTAGGGTAATTGGAGGAAATAAGTTTAAATAAAGCGCAGCATCAAATGAGTACAATTTAATAGACCGTACAAAGAAGTCATGCGCTGTCTATGGCAGATATTTTTTTAATCTTAAAAACTAGCTCACAATTTTTATTTAAAAATAATTTCGTATACTCATTTTTTGTTTTTCACAACTACCCTAATAAATATTTTCAGTAAGAATTATACGTAGATTCAAAGTAAAAATGCATCACTTTTCTATTTTCAAATTTCTGCTTCATTTTTCTCTCTTTTTATATTATTGCAAAGATCACTTTGTCTTCTTTCGATTTAAATGCATTCCTATCAAACTCACTTGATAATTATAATCAGAAGACAATACCTGATTTATTAACTTGGGGTATAGGGGAAAAAAATCTATGTATTCAAAGAAATTTACTGTCGCATTGTAAAGGCATATATTCATAAATGCAGAGATAGAACAGTCATATTTATTTGCATCTGCTTATAAATATCAGTATAAATTAAGGTAGAGAAATCCTTGTTAATTTAATTTAAACGTCTTTCTTTAATTCACAACATATTTGCTGTTATTAAAATAATATAAATATATATCGTTAACTAACTATTAAAACGGCTACTGGAATTTCTGAATTTTAGCGTGATTGATATTAAGTGGGATCATCGATAGACTGTACAGAACAGACGCCGCCTCTTTCAGCATTCAGAGCAAAATCTAAGGAGAAAGCTTTTCATTCGACTTCGAGTTTTGCCATAGCCACATAGAAACTGTTCTCAGGATAGGAGTATTATCTGAAATAAGAATTTTCAGATATTTTGAAGAATTTTAAGAGCGAGTTTTGAGTGTTATGACAGTAGGATAGCTGGAAATAAGGAAGATTATTCTATTCTAGTCTTGAATGTATACTGGTGTAATTTCGCCGTCGTTCGCTAAATTGTAGCAGGTCATCAAAGTATTAAAAGAAACATACATTACTGACGATAACACGCTGATTTTTAATTAACATTGCTATGAGCATCGATTTTTTTCGACGTCTTCTACCGAAACATAATATCACGTAAGCAATGCTTAAAAATATTCCGCGTAACTTTAACTGAAATATTTTAAGATTAAAAGAGAGCTTTGAATTGCGTGGAGATAGCAGACATACGAAAGAGATTTCGACAAGATCTTAGTTGCTGTTAGATTATCAATAGTAAAGGAAATGCACTCTTTTACACTTATGAAAGAATGTATTTTAAGTAGTTAAGCCTGTTCATATAACTGCATCCTTAACATTTACTTGCATTAATTTTATTAATTATCGTTTTAAATCCTAAATTACAATAATGAATTTTGAGCAAAATTTGGAACAAATAAGTAGTAAAAGGAAAAATAAGTAACTGAATGTTATTGCATACTGAAAAGTGTGCATGGTAGTATTAAAACAAGCAAACCCTCTTCTCGCTACCATCTACGAAAGGCGATGATATCTGAAATTGACCAATACTTGTAAAAACGTAAATAAGCAATCTTATATAGAAGATGACACTCTCTAAAGGGACATGAGGCTAAATTATCTGGAACCGTGGATTGTTCTTTTAGAAAGGGTTCACTATAGTACATAACGAAATGCCTTATGCCAGCTTTATTAAAATGCACTTTATATTGGATCCCTTCAGAAAAAATACTTTAAGATCCTCAGAAAGTAGAACTAATTTATTACTTTCTATAAATGTTAGGAATGGTCTCAACAAGAAATTATATACATAATATAAAATTTAACTTAGATCATTTTTCAACTTCAAATTTTCAAAAACTGTGTACTAAAAATGGAAGAAAAGAGAAGAGAATTTAAATGCATTTTCGTCTAAATATTTTAATACTATATTTCGCAAAATGAAAATTATTTGAATAACCTGGCCATAAGACTTGCTTTCCATATAAGCTAACGAGTATTCCAGGCAAAACGTTTAATAAATTTGTTGTCTATTATTACTAATAAATAGATGTAGAAGACAGGTTTTTGAACACAGACTTAATCGTTAATGAAACTGTAGAACACTGGAAAACAACACAATTTGGAAAGCTAGATAGTGATTTTAGCAGTTCTCAGAAATTAAATGAAAAAAAGGTCTAAGGGAATAGGAGCAACTCTGTATGATATTAATACTATTGCATTCTGTTAATGTTTAGAGTAGTTTTGTGTGTATATCGCATTAGGTTTAAAAATTTTTAAAAAACGTCTTCTCACAATCGTATAGTACAAAACAGTCTAAAAAAATTTAAAGCTTTAATATCCTTTTCTGGCTATTCTGACAAAGGAGCATAATTTTGAAATTTGACAAATCAGGTGAACTGCCTTATTTTGCAACTCAGGTGAATTCCTGAATTTGCATCTATTAATTAAAAATAAATATATTTAGGGTGCTTTTCGTGAAATGTTTTGCCCTAAATTGGACTTTTAATTTCAAAACATATTTTAAAATATGTTTTATTTCAACGGCAAACTGTCATTTGATTGAAAAGAAAAATTAGTAGAGAATATAATAAGTTTCTCAAGCTCCAGTTTTCAGTGTTTTGCGACTGACGGCGTTTTACTAGTTCTTTTAATCTTACATTAAATGAGGTTTCTTTTCAGTTACACATAAGTATATCCAGTACTGTTGTATGTCGCAATGATTCCCTACTAAAGTTTGATATACACTGTCTTATTCGATGGCATGAAGAACTCGAACTTAGAAAGATATAGAAATAGCAGTTCAAATATTTGCTTTCTGTTAATAAAAGTATAGTAGAAAAAATATAAATTATTCTAACCTTTTGAGATTTTTCTCTCTCCGTCTCCTAAATTCAGTTCTGCACGGAAAAAGTTTGATACAGTTGCAGAGACATTAGGTATTTTTTGAAAGCAGGAGATGTGAAAAATGACAGTGCCCTCGCCGGGACTAGAAACACGGACCTCTCGAATACGCGCCGAGCGTGCTGTACACCACAAAGCCATGCGAAGAAGGTGGGAGAAATATCTTATACAGTCATAAGGCAACAGTGGTTTTAAATGGAAAATATTACATTATTCAAATTTTAAATTATAAATTTTGAATACTGATAACTTTTGAATTTTGATTTTAGTTTAGTTTAAAATTTCGAAAATATATGAGAAGTAAAAATGAAATGAAGAATAAGAAGCAAATTAATTAGAATTGGTAGATTTTATCTTTTAGATTTATTATGAAAGTTGTATAAACTATCCCGCTTGAAAGAGCTGCACTCAAAAACTGAACCTAAATGCTCATAAAAAACAAGTAAACGATAAAAATAAACTACTAGTATTTGTTATAAAAACTATTTGCCATTAGGCTACATGAATAATGAAAGAAGAATGCATCAGTACGAAAATAAAATTGGATTTCCTGCACCAGAAGACGTAAGCATAGGCAGTATTTTATTTTAAATGTACTCTCAACGGGAACAGAGAAGCATCGCTTTATCTTCACTTGAATTTTTCTCTGTCTTCAGTTCACACGCTTACATGAAAGCCATCAACATGCAACAAGAAAGAATGCTTTTGACTGAATTCTTCTTTTAGAAGCTGAAAACAAATTGAATTATTGACTTTACTCTCTGCTGTGGTAGCTTAACATACTCACATGTAGTCTTTCTCGACAGAAGAAAAATTATTAATTGTACGGTATTGTATGATAATCGTAAATGTGTATTCGGCAAAAGAATTGAATATGTTTAATTTAAATAAAGATAATTTGCTTTTATTATAAGAGGGTTTCACTTAGAAATGTATTTTACGAGAACTTCAGTAAAATATTTGCTAATTCCTATATACTGGTAATAGGAAATAAAAATTATTTTATTATGTTGTTTGCATATTTTGCAATTAACAAATACTTTTGTCCTAGTAATTTTCACATTGAATGCAGAAAGAAGAAAAATACTGTAATTTTTCATTCAAATTCAGGCATTAATTGCGCTAAATTTCATGTATAAAAAGACATCACACTGTAAAGGTAAGATTTAATCAACTGTTTTTAAACTGGGTAAAAGAAACTGTACCCACGGTAGAAAAGTCCCACGAATTCTTCAGATAAATTATTTCAATTCAAGATAATAAAGAATGATAACAATGCAAGGCTTCAAAGCTAATGAAGTATATACAGATTAAGTTTATCAAAAAAATTGAAATTTAAACTTGTTTTATTAAATCCTACATTCTGTTCGACATATTCTTGATTAAAACGGGTTAACATGCTAGTGATAAACCAAATTTTTGAGCTTCATTTTGCACTTTTCTCTGAGCACTTAGAAATCTCTGAAAAATGATAGTAATATAATATATTGCTACGTATACTGCATTAATATCTATTCAAATGTATTTCGTTGAAGCGTGCTGTTTACGGTATGGGTTGATTGCATAACAAAGATTTCTTTTGAGCTCAGTGTTTAGGAGAGTAGGGAACGCAAATAGGTAAAGTTTCAGATGGACTTGAGTTTAATTTCTCTTGATACTGTTATACGGTATACTTCAAACAGAGCATTTAATGTAAGTATTTTATATATAAGATTTCAGTCAAACTTTTAAAACTCTTAGCAATAAAACGTGTTGCAGATGAGAGAACTTCAGTTTAAAAGTTTCGAATATGTTTGTTAATGATATATTGACAAAATGTAAATCGCATTACAGAAATTTTTGCAAATTACAGGAAATTGCATTTGAAATCAGTGTAGCTAGTTAAAAACTAAAAATCGGATGATAATATTACTATTTCAGTTTTACCGCTCTTTGCTAATGGGTTTAGGTAAGCTTTGTTTTGAAACAATTTTAAGCAAATTTCATGCAATGCGTAGGACAAAGATTGAGAAAAAATGTGCTAAAACGAGCAAACCCGAAAATATAAATGCCAAAATATATTGAATATATAACCTAAACTTTCAGTGTCTATAATGTTTAGAGAGCTGTCAGAAGACTGTAATGAATAATGGAGTAGTATTTCGATATGAAATCATGTTCTCGAACTGTGCGAGGCGATCTGGATAACGTTGCCTCAGGATTTGATCGATTGGAATTCTATGTGAAGACGACAATCCGAGCGTGATAATTAGATCTAAGCATGGGTTCTTAGTATGAGGTACGTGCTTTGAAATTTAAAAGTTTATTGGAAATTTAAATCAAACTTTTACACTTTAATATATGAAGGCTAAAAACCCCACATCGAAGATTACAAAAATTGACATTTATTTACCAAAAAGTACAACTTTTGATGTTAAATTTCATATAAATAAGGCATATAACAAAAAATGCTAAGCACTTTTGAAATTATTGAAAACTTTCTTTCAAATTGCCTTATTTAATAACTGCATTATATTTGCTTTTAATTATGAATTTATGCATAGTTATGCATTTACAAAGGCATTAAATTTAAGCTTTATGTTTTACAATATAAGTATAAAAATACATGCAATTTGTTTGCTAATTGCGTAATTAAGTAATTATACTTGCCTTGATTAGTAGCCATAGTGAAGCAGCATCGAAGCTAAAGTTCTAAACGAGCTTATAATCTCTTGCATTTTAGTTAATTTAATGAACAACTGCAATAAATCGTTTCTAAAATGAGATAACCCATAAACATATTTGAGCAAATGAGACTTGAGGAAAAAAAAGGAGGAATAAAATTCTAAGGATCTTTGTCAGAGAGCCATAATTAAGAAAAATAACAATAAAATTGGATGCTCTGCTACAAATATACCTTTGCAATAGCAGTCGTTTTTTCGAAATTATTAAATTCATGTTTCTTAGGGTTTTCATTTTGGAAATCAAGGAGAGCTCATATAAAAGAATTTTTCAGATTTTGTTTGTATATCATATTGTTATTGAGCGAACTGTTAGGAATATAAACAGAATGATTTATTTTTAAGTCCCCTAAATTTCGTTTTAATTGGCTAAAAACGAAATCTTTCCCTCCCAGAAAAAAAAATGCTATTAAAAGAGATGCATTTTGCTACAGAAATTTTCATTAAATAGTGTAAAATTCATTTATCCATCTCTCAGACAATAGTTGCAATAAAATGTGCAAATTTTGTACTGAAGAAACATTAGTTGATGTATCATTATTCTTAAACACCATCATTTTTAAAGATCTCGAGAAAACACAGATGTTTAAAAAGTCTTTCCATCCCAAATGCAATTCCACTTTATCTTCAGGTTTCCAAGAATTGTTTTTTTTTTTTTATTTTATGGTCAACAGATGGTGTCAGTGGCTTCGTTTCTCGTCACGAAATTCTTGAATTCTCTATTATTCTCAAGACGGCACACCTCTCTATTTTTTATCATCTTCACTCGCGCGGCTAAAAATTAATATTTCGTTCCCCCTTTGAAGCAATAATCTTGTAAGTTAATTCAAGTTAGGCCGATTTTTGTTGCTTATTACTTTAATATAGTTAAGCAGGCTGTTTTGAAAAGGTAGCTGTATCTTTTGTTAACTTACATAATGATGATAAAGGTAGATGCCTACGTTCAATAGACATGCCCAAAAATAAGTTAGAAAATTTTTATGAAATAGGTTTCACCCCTTAAGCTTAGTTTGGTTCGATTAATAAAAGAATCTAACTATCACATGCCCACCTTAGAAAACCAATTTTAATTTTAAAATGTACTTTGCATTTTATCACAGTAAATCCTAAAATCTCCATCTCTTTACGTGCAAAATTCACAGAAATATGAGTTTATGAGGCCATTCATACTTTAAATAATGGGTGCTGTTTTACGAAATACAGAATCATTAATAGCTAAAACTAACACTGTTGCTTTGCAGTCATTCTTTGAATTTGATAAAAAAAATTAAGTATTTTAATTAATAACATGAAAGGAAAAGGAATTTAGGAATTAGGAATATTTGCTCTCGAATATCTTCACGAATTTTGCAGATGAAGGTATGAGGTTACGAACTTTTGTTCGTAAATTATAAAAGAATGTTGAATATTTTAAGAGCTGGAAGTCTTGCTGTGAGAGGGCAATATAAAAGTTTAGAATTTATGTTTTCAAAACACTTTCAATTATAGCCTAAACTGTTCCATAAATTACAATAGAAGAGAAATACGCCAATGTGACAATCAAATTCGCTGAAACAACCTTGTATTTGGCATACATTTACTAAAAACACTCAATCGATTTCGAGGGCAGCTACAGATCCCTCCTCATCAGGAGAACAAAATATCTAGAAAGGGAAAGAAACCTCAGTAACGGCTTTTTATACTCACGGGTAGAACCACGCGCGAGGAGGCAACGCCATCTATGCCGATAGATGGCGTTGTCGCGCCTCCTCGCGACACATACACTAATACAATATAATTTGCAAATTGATTGAGTGAACACAAAATTGCGTTGATGCATAGAAAGAATAGTAGTCGTTGAGATCGATTGCACTTTATTTAGTGAAATGCACATTCTTATCTTGAATTACGAAGTGCGCAGGGCATCTAATTTGCGAGTCGGCTTTCACCAGATTTGTCACCTTTTACATCGCTAAGGTAATGCAATTTTGAAAAGAGAATTAAGCAGCGATATGTTAGCAAGATAAAACTTTAGCAGGAAGTCTAAGAGAAAAATCTTTGCTCATAATAAATCGGTTCCAACTCGCTGTCAAAAGTTTCGATTCCAAAATTTGAAGTTATTAATTAGCTGAAGCGTTATGTAAGCAGGTATATCGTGAGTGTTAAGCAAGAACCATATGACAGGGATTAATTTTGAAATGACTCAATTTAGAGCTATTTATTATAAGCAGTTACTACTTTTAGGATGGAAAGGTAAATTAACATAACTAAAATATAGAACTGAGGGACTACTGCAGGCTAAAATTATTATTTTATCTTATCAGTTTTTAACTCACATATTAAGTTAAAATTTTTTACCTTAATATACTTTTTTAATCAAGATTATTATCATATTTGTGATAAATTTATATATTAAAAATAATAACTTTCTGGAATTCACTACAGTTGGAAAAGCATCAACATAATCTGACAGAATATTCCACAGCAATGCAGTATTCTCTGCTAATCCCTCTATCAAGCTGGTAATCTCAAAAATGTATTTTAGCTATTATTTGGATTTGGAAAAAAACGAGGACTTCTATATAATTCAACAACCTGTAGAAATTAGTTCTAAAGAGAGATAATATAAGAACAGAATCGCAATATGATAACTTTTTTCTGCTAGAAATCAAGAAGTCTTTAAAAATCAGAATCAGCAGGAGGTTTTAGATTTGGCAAGATCAACTTCAGTAATCTTTCTGAATTTACGTGAAAAATGAGTTTTATTCCATTGTGTTAAAAATATACTTGAAAAGCTAAATTTTTCATTTTGATGTTCAGTTCAGCTGAGTCAGATTTAAAGGAAAGACACCAAGAAATCATATTTATTCTAAGACAATATTTTACACAATGTATGGTTTTCGTGAGTATTCAAAATTAAATTATCGTTAGAGATTCAGCATTATTTCTAATAGCAGAGATTTCAGCAATTTATATGTATTCGATTTCTGAAATTATACTGCAAATTTAAATCTCTTTCCTACCTTTTAAAACTTTCCTATTTTTATTTCGACTGTTTTATGCATATATATGAATGTATTATGCAGATACAACCCAAAAAAGGAGAAAATATTCAGGACACGAATACCTTGATTCTAAAGTTTACGTAAATTTATTCATTGTAGTCCTTCGCTTCTCACAATATATGTCGAATATTCTGTATGATATGCATTATTC
>KK117213.1:256400-325367 GCA_000611955.2 Stegodyphus mimosarum
AAATGCATATTGTGTGAAAAAAAAAAAAGAGGAAATCAGATATTTCACGAGAACCACATATCTATTAAACTGGCCATTAGAAAGCTTTAGTAAATTAGAAAATCATCTTTTCCTCTATAATTTACGTCAATATGATGTTAGGTCGTAGAATTCTACTCCCAGCGCTTTTGTTGAGATAATGCTGAGTTAGTTCAGAGAAAGGCTTCGTGAATTCCTTGACAGGAAAAAAAGGGTATAGAACCATAGTCTACGTTACTTTCCTGTCAGACAGAATTAACCACCTCTTTGTAGAGAGCAGTAATGACCAAAGGACGGCTCGCATACCATAACCTATTTACCAATGTATTTACTGCCCACCATATATTATTCCATTTCCTTTTTACTCAAATTACAAGAATATAAAATTGAACTCCCATATGTTAACATGTGTTTTTAATGCCTACTACGTTTTGTCAGACTTATAGATTTTCTCGTTTTCATCAGAACCAAAATTTACCAGATTTTGAAATATTTCATTCAGAAAAAGAAAGATTGAACAACTACTCCTAATGCAGTGTGAAATGTGAGCTAGAAAACCTGATACTGTGAGAGATTTTGAAACAATGCTCCATAGTGTTAGTACTTAGATGTGTAAAATAACAGTTTCTAACATTAAATAATTAACTGAAATTCTGAAGTAGGTCAAAATTCTCAGGATTGAGATAACTAAAAGCAGTAGTAGACTTCAAATCGCTAGAAAGAACTTTTGTTTTATTCTCATTCAAAATCGTGTCGAACAATGTTTAAAAGATAAAGTTGTATTACTGATAATTATAATTATACCTCCAGTCACTGGTATCTGAATAAGATCATAAGCAACAGAAAACAGTGTGTTTATGACCTTATTCAGATACCAGTGACAAGAAACAAGAATCAGTGAAAAAAAACAAGAATGCTTGGTGTATCCGCGTTGCTGGCAAAGGAGAAAGCATACCATTTTAAGGTCAACATAGATAATTCATTGGTGCATGTGATATTGTAACGAATCAATGACTCTCTGTATGTCTTCATATTCTTCACACAAATAAAGTAAATGGCCTATTGGTCTACACGAAATAAATTTCCATTGTGGAGGAGGACACACTTTAAGCTCCGCTTTGAGCTGTCGATGAAGAATCACCATTGTGTTGCGTTATAGGCTGAAATTCCTTATTAACCCATGTACGTTGCTAAAATTATTAAACCATGTATGTTATGAGAATACACAAGTGCATCATCACTTCGGAAGTATTGCAGAAAGACACTTTCTTTTGATTGAAAGTAGGATACCTTAACTTCTTTTTCAAGTAAGCTTTTTCTCTTGCTGTCTTGATGCTAACAGCTCTCAAGCCGTTTTAGATACTCCCATATCTCGTGCCAAATCGTTCAACTAATGTTGGTCAAATCCCTTACAAACGGAATCATCTTCAATTTCAAAATCTTTTCGTTGGGGTCAATGCGATATTTATCACAATCGTATTCCTGTAATTCTAAAGAGAATAATTCTTTGAAAACTAGCGCTGCGATTTCAGCTGGTGAGGCATTGAGAGTACACCTGATAGTAAAGTAGGATAATCTGTTTTACATTTGTTTACTTTGTTATATCCTGTTTTCAATATACAAAAGAAACAATCACTTGAGTGATCTTTGGGCTTTCGCCAAATCATAGGTATACGAAATGGAATGTTACAGATGTGAATGCGTTCCCTTTATTCACATCTGTAAAGTCCCAGAACATTGTTTGCACACATTGTGAAGAGCCGATGATTTATCTTGATCACCAAATTTCACTTTAAAATAGTCAAAATAGGCTTTCCTGAAAAATGTACTGGTGGTTGTCGTTTGAAGGGGAATGGTGAAAATGCCACAAATACAAAAAAAGGAATCGGGCTATTTAAATACTTACGACTCGAACTAGCATGGGCAGATATAAGGTAAGGTTTCAGCTTATATATAAATAAACCTTGTACACAAACTAGGACTCAGACTTCCCGTAGTAATGCGCTTCACTGCATCAGAATGATACGCAACGTCTCATTACAGTATTTCAGGAGAAACTGAACTAGTCTAGACAAGTATACACTTGTCACTGGTCTCCTCCGGCGTCATACACGCGATGCCAGTCGGCAGATTTATGTCAGCCAATAGGAGAGCAGTAGTACTTTCTATGATCTGCGCTCGATGTCAGGAAGAATGCTCACATTCACATAAGGTGTAGAGAAAAAACTTGACATCTTAACATGGTAGATGAAAACTAACTACAGTTTTGAAATCAGCATGCCTATTTAACTTTAAAAGAGCTCAAAAATCAAAATCAACAGAAATTGTGTTAAAAATTCTTCCCCAGTGTTATCAGTCTAGTCATCAGTGTCCCCCAGTATTATCTTATGCACAAAATAAGCAAGCTCATACATGAACAGATGTATAAGAAGAATTTATTGATATGTCCTAGTTTATTGTAGTTTGCAGAGCATAAAAACGGTCCCTGAATTCACATAGTTAATAGTTACTGGAATATTTTGGTGAATATTTGTTTAAAGCTCAGTTAAGTTAAAGGATGTTCATATCTTTCTTTTAATAATCGCTAGTTCGGAGTTGGGCAGCGAGAGAGCAGTGACATCAAAAATGGCATTATCCTACGGCAAAAGAAACTGGTGCACGCTAGAAATTACTAAAACAAGCAGTGTTGTGATTTGTACCAAGCTGCAAGAAAGCCAATTTGCTAAAACGGTGGCTAGCACGAGCTAGACAAAATGATAAGCATTTTTGCAAGTGGATCCCATGGTCACAGAGCTTAACAGTGTGTGACCATAACTTTTTGGGGGGGGGAGGGGTGCTGAATGGCAAGATCTATGTATTTCCACTACCAACAACCCTAAATGATCTTCAGAACTGCTGGGCAAACCCCACAAACATCTAATTAGCTTTTAATGAATAACCCCACACATCATTTAATAATCGTGACAACTTGAAATGTGTTTGCTGCTCAATCTTTTCTGAGAATATTGATTCTACTTTTCTTCCCGTAACGGGCAGGGAGCTAGCCTTAATATACTCTTGTTATTAACATACAACGTCTCGTAAGACGTATAATATCTATCTATACATCATCTTGCGCTACTGAAGGTACTGCTAGGCGTTCAGTAATTTTATTCTATCACCTTGCAGTTTTCTCTAGATTTCCCATACGCTTGTCATCGATATTCAGTTTCTCATACTATGTAACCGTTATATGTAAAGAATTTTGCTTCCAATATATGCTCGCAGAGAATTTTTGTTCATTAAGGCCGTAGAATGCATTGTCGGTGTTTGATGACATTACTTTGGAACATCCTATATATTTTGTAACAGAAACAGAGAATGGTCCTTTCTGCAAAATCATGTGTATTATTTCCCGAAAGATAAG
Organism: Stegodyphus mimosarum; assembly: GCA_000611955.2. NCBI lineage: Eukaryota > Metazoa > Arthropoda > Arachnida > Araneae > Eresidae > Stegodyphus > Stegodyphus mimosarum. The sequence continues at coordinate 259,825 of KK117213.1, forward strand.
AATTTAAAACTTTTGAGGATAACGTATAATCACATAACCTTTTCTCAAATAAAAAAGCCTGCACCCCTTCTATTTATTTATAGGTTAAATTTTGCACGTCTGCATGCTTATTGAATATTTTCAAAGAGGAACATAAAACGAATCTTCGATGAATATAAGAATTTTCTCTTATATGAGCATAAATTCTAAAAGCCAAGTATTGCTATACCAAGTAAAATAAACAATAATTAAAAAATCAAATTTTAAATTACGTAAGCTTAATTGCTATCGAAATACAAATCCATGGAAGTTACAGAGAATGTAAGGCGTTTTTATTTCATTGACGAACACATTTAGGTTCAAATTCTTGTATCTGGAGAAAACGATAATGAAAGAGATAATGAGTGGGGCATAAGCAATACCTATCAGCAATGAAAAAGTGAAAGAAACTGCAGAAAAAATGTAGAGAAAGAAATAAGTTCTTGTGTTTAAGAAAAACTACTAGTCTAAGGAAACACCTGGAATAAAATTGGATGGCAGAAGGGAAAAATCTTATCTATAAAGCAGATCCTGTTTGTTATTTGAAGAAAGAACATAAAGTTTATTTTGGTTGTACTTCGAAGAAAGATAAGGTTCAAACGATTTTCAAAGCAAGGAATGTTGTGTAAATAAGACGTGATTTAAATTTTTTGCCTTTCAGCGAAAGTGACTTCCTTTTTGCAAAGAAATAGAGAAAATTACATACGTAAGACTGTTTTGACTTATTTTAGAAATATATACTCATTGAACGGTTTTTTGACGGAAATTAAATGGTTTCTAAGACGAACATTGTTTTCTCGCACAGCTTTGAATATTTATTCTGACAGAAAGGAAAGCCTATAAAATATGCATGAAATATTGTAATTAACTTCATGCTCAGTGGATTAATAAAACATTTATTAAGAGAGTGGAAACATAGCATTTACACTACAGCGATTATCATTTCAGAGATTAACGTTGAAGTTCAGAGCTTACATTGGCAGACGATCAGAAACATGTATTACGTCACATAACTCTCTGATAGGCGAACAACAGCTAACAGAGAAAAGAAATCACATTAATTGTTGCATCTCCGGACATTCAGAAGTATAAAGTAACAATATGAAGTTTTATGCAGAAAAAATTAGATTTGATTGGAATGGTTAAGGCAAAGCACAGGAACGCTGTCTTTCTTTCCACTCGAGTTTTTAACGGCAACTTCCCAGCCGATGCAATATGAGTTCGTGTATTCCTCTTCTTCAGCTATCAGAACATTAGCTCCTCTACAGGAGCTCTCTCTAGCTACAGAATCTTAGCTCCTCGCCGATATTTATCTACCTACATTTACACACACACACACAAACATATATATATATATATATCTACATACACATACATATATACATACACCTACATACATTTACATATATATATTCTACATACACATACATATATACATACACCTACATACATTTACATATATATATATATATATGTAAATGTCTGAGTACTGCTTTATATAGTGATATATATATATATATCAGTATATAAAGCAGTATGCTGAGTACTGCTTTATATACTGATATATATATATATATATCAGTATATAAAGCAGGTACATGCACTGGTGTCCAAAAGTTAAGCATAATTGATAATTATGTGAATAAAGAAGGAAGTGTAAATCAGAATGGCGGGAAATGTGATATGCGAATGTAAAATGGTTATAAAATAAGGAAGCAAATCAAAAGAACGATAATAATTAATTTTATTATCCAAAGTAACAGTTTGAAAGAAAACTGAGAATAGCAAGGGTTCATACTTTGAAGAAAAAATGAAAGAAAACATTAAATAAATTACTGATGCTGCAGTTTAATAAGGCGTGTGGTCACCTCTGACAGCCAGGCACGCTGCACAGCGATTTACCATACTTGCTATGAGATGATGAATGAGTTGTGGGCTCAAACGGTTCCAAGCTTCTTGGAGAGTTCTTTTCAGTTCTGTAACGGAGCTTGGTGGTGGCGAAAGGGCTACAATTTGTCTCTCGAAATGCTCGATAGGATTTAAATCAGGGGAGTTCGCAGGTCACGGCATACGCTGGATGTTTTCCGTTTCAAGGAAGTCATCAACCAGCACCGCTCGGTGACATGGCGCATTATCATCCATGAATATGAAGTCAGGACCAACAGCACCTCGAAACAAGCGAACATAAGGCTTAAGAACTTCGTCTCTGTATCTTTGACCGGTCACAGACCCTGTGTCAAAGAAATGGAGGTCTGTGCGGCCGTCCATCATGATACCTGCCCATACCATTACTCCCCTTGATGGAAAATGATGTCTTTCCGATATGTTTCTTGGTTCAAAACGTGTTCTACGTTCTCTCCATATCGTTACCCGACGAGAATCAGTACTCAGACTAAACCGGGACTCGTCACTGAACATCACATTGGCCCACTCTCCCACACTCCAATGATGATGTTTTAAACTCCAGTTCAAACGAGCGCGTTTCTGCGCAGACGTGAGGGGAATGCAAACTGCTGGTCTTCTGGTATACAGTGCATGATTAAGTCTCCTGTAAACAGTTTGTCTCGAAATTCGTATTCCTGTGGCGACCGTGAGCGCCGAACCCAGTGCTCTGGCAGTACTGCCCCTCTGACGTCGCGCACTTATTACCAGATATCGGTCTTGGCGAGGGGTTGTGACTCTTGGTTGACCTTATACTGGTCGTCGGATAACATCTCATGCTCTTTGAAACCTCTGCCACAGTCTTGAGATCACAGACTGGTTCACATTCAGAATTCGAGACACTTCGGTTTGTGACCGTCCGGATTCCAGCATTCCAACGATTCTTCCTTTCGCAAACATCTCCAATTGGCGTCTTTGTGCCATCATTCACCTTGTTTGATGGTTAACAACGTTCTTTCGCACAGCAGTTGCCCGAAACTTGCCTGAACTGCCTATGCTGCGTGAATCGGTTTCTCTGCGTTCCGACATGCGCAGGTGTTTCGCGCAGGACGTAGTCGACTGAAAAGTTTTGCATAAACCCAATGTTACTTCTTCACCCAATTACTATCCGCAAGAAATTTGGAATAAATTTACGAATATTTACTCCCTGTTTTTCGCATTTTACAATTTATGCTTAACTTTTGGACACCAGTGTATATCATAAAACATGCCGGTTAACCAAACTGTCATATGCCGCAGCTTTAAAACATTTTTTTTTGCACAAAATTCTCTTTAAATGAATATTTTCATTTATCATTTTAATTAATATAATAAGAAAGTTTTATTTTCGCTAATATAAAATGATGTAAGATCATTTTATATTATTTATATTAAGTAATGATATCACTACGTAGAGATTAACTAAAGGCATAAAATCATTAATCGAGCACAAGACTAACGTAATTAAATCAGTTCTAAAGCAAAAAAATGTGCAATTTACGTACATATAAGAGTAAAAATGCAGAGCTCAACCAGCCGGTTAAGATCATATATATATATATATATATATATATATGAGATAAACAACGTAGAAAATTACATTGAAAAATCTGAAATCAAATCACAAGCTGTAATACACTCTTAGACAAAAAAAATAAATAAATAAAACGATGCACCAAGAAGGAGTTATCCGAATGGGACGAAAATCGGTAGAAGTGATGTACATGTACGCAAAAACAAATGATTACAGTTTGAGAAAAATTGGATGATTTATTGAAGTGATAGAGAGTGAAAACGTCAGTAACGCGTTTGTCCACCTCTGGCCCTTATGTAAACAGTCATTCGGCTTGGCCTCGATTGATAGAGGTTGCGGATGTCCTCCTGAGGGATATCGTGCAAATTCTGTCCAAGTGGAGCGCTACATCGTCAACATCCCGAGCTGGTTGGAGGGCCCTGCCTATAATGCTCCAAACGTGCTCAATAGGAGAGAAATCCGGCGACCTTGCTGGCCAAGGTAATGTTCGGCAAGCACTAAGGCAAGCAGTAGAAACATATGCAGTGTGGGGGCGGGCATTATCTTGCTGAAATGTAAGCCCAGGTTCCCAGGTTGGCGTGACATAAAGGGAACACAACGGGCGTTATAACTTCGTCGACGAACCGCTGTGCTGTAAGGTTGTGACGGATAACAACCAAAAGGATCCTACTATGAAACAAAATGGCACCTCAAACCATCACTCCTGGTTATCGGCCTGTCTGCCGGAAGACAGTCAAGTTGGTATCACACGGCTGTCCGGGGCGTATCCAGACTCGCCTTCGCTGATCATCGGGGCTAATTTCAAAGCAGGACTCATCCCTGAAGACTATTCTACTCCAGCCAGTGACATTCCAGTGCGAATGAGCCCGACACTACAGCAAACGAGCTTGACGTTGTACAGAGGTCAATGGTAGTTGGCGCAAGGGGCGCCGTGACCACAGCCCCCTTTCTGTGAGCCGTCTATGAATGGTCCTTGCGGTCACTGAAACACTAGTTGCACGTGCACAACTCCTCTTAAGTTCTGACATCTGCGAATATCGTTCTCGCACCTGTATGCGAGGCATAGTTACTGTTTATCAGAGTACATAGAATGAAATTCGTGAAGAATTTATGACCTAGAATCGTAATTTCTCCTCTTAAATATCCTGCCAATTGCGCAGATCAGATGCGCTATAGCGACAACCGTTGGTTCATTTGCAGGCAAAATATAAAATTTTGCATTTTTCGTCGAAACCTGTATGCGTATCAATTTGTGTCCAATTTGTTTTATATCTTCTCGATGTGTCGTGGTGCATCGTTTTTTTTTTCTTTTTTTGGCTAAGAGTGTAATTCAGTGGTAACAATTAAAATCAAAGCAAAATCAAAGAAAATTCAAATATTATATGCAGTTTAACAAAGTAGGAAAATTGATTAGTAGAAATATTGCAATATTGCGAAACGTGAAAATAATTACTTCAGTAACTGGTACAAGTGAAAAAACTTAAAAAATCAAAATCTTATGGAAGTTAAAATTTTAATTTAAAAACAAAAACAAAACGAGAACAAGTCCAAAATTACCAGATAAATTAAATCAGTATAATATAGAAACTCGAATAAAAAATGGGTTCAAAAACATTTAAAATGGGAATAAACAGTTTAATAATTTATTTAAGAAATTAAAATAAAAAGAAATGCATTTGTATTTCTCAGGGCAGTATTATCAGAGGTCGGTGCATCGAGAAACGTGAAAGAAAAAAGCCGGTTTCCGAGCTAACAAATGCAAATTTCAGAGAATCAAACAAATTTTATTCATGAAAAAATCAATTAAGGTAAACTGTGTACTTACCAGCCCAACTTCTACAGACTGTAATAGAAAAAGCACTTAGCTTAAAGTTAATTAAGTCGTTAATCATACAACAAAAATGAAGTCAAATAAAGAAAAAAATAAAAAAAAAATAATTTTAAATGTTTTAAAAAGTTTAATAATTTTGAAATGTGTTTCAGAAAAAAAAGAAAACTGTAAATTGAAATAATGTCAGTGACGTCTGTCAGTAGAAGACAATAAACTATAATGAAGAAAACAAAACTTTGTACAGAGGACATTAAATAAACACATAATAAATGAATTAAAACTATATAATTTAATTTTAAAGGAGTATAAAGTGAGCAAATAAATCGAGAAAAGCTTCGAATTATAAGTTTAACAAAGAAATAGCATACGAAAAGGATAAAAATAATCTAACATATGTTAACTGTGAATGTGCTAATAATGAAGAAAATATTTAATATTGTCGTTCAATTGAACATACTAAAATATTTAATAATTATAAATAGAAATAAAACTATTGTAATTAGGAAAAGGAGGATTAAAGTATTTTTTTCCTTAAAAATGGCATAAATTCTGATCACTGGCAAAAATGTGACGAAGTAATTGTAGTAGTTTTAATGGAAGAAGAGTTTTGAGTTCGAAATAAGTTGCTGATGAATATAGTTTTCACTTATGTGGATTTTTATATGACTTGAAATTGTGAAATTAAAATATTCACTTTAGTTAATAAAAGAATAGTAAGAAAATATTAAATAATTTATTCAATGTGATTACGAAATTGTAAGATTTTGGGGGGGAAATGCTTAATTCAACGTTATTATGGAAATGTATAAAAATTTATTTCGAGTATAAATTTCAAAATTTCATGGAAACAAGTTATTTCTTTAAAAATAATTTTGCCTACTTGTTTTAAAAATTTATTTTAACCATAAATATGAAAATATAATATTCTATTTTTTATGTTTTGTTTCTTATGAAGGACTTAATTTTTAACTGCGCAAACGTAAACGATCAGAAATTTTAAATCTTTACATTTCTATATTTATTCCCAGGAACATGTAGAATTTCTCGAGAAATCTGAGGAAAATCTCAGGAAAGAAACCGCTGAGTATTTGGGCAATTAATTCCAGCATTACATTTTTGCAATTCTAGGAAGAATGATGGAAAGATTGCCCTAATCAATCGTTAAGCATTATGTAGAAAGTTCTTAAACCAGTGTAAAGAAAAGCAGTGTTTTAATAAAAATAATAAATTTAAGTATTTAGGAAAAGTTCAGTGTAAGATATTGGAAGAAACTTTTATTATAACGCAACTAAAAAATTCTCGTGTTACATATATATATATATATAAATCACATTTAATGTAGATTCGGTTTATACAGAAAATCTTCTTAAGATTTATTTTCAAACCATGAATGAATTCGGGATCAGTGAATGCTGAAAACGTTTCTTCTTTTCCCATTTTCAGTTAACCCTATCTACTAGAGATTTTATTAACTAAGGAAACTAAAGGCAAGGTAAAATCTTTAAACGTCAGAAGGATAAAAGTCATTTAAAAAATATTAAGTTACAAATAAAAATGATGTAAAAAATAGAATATAATTGGATAGAAATTTAGTATTTTGTTACAGTAAGTATTAAAACATACATTTTGTTAAAATGCGATTTGCATAAAACATATCCTGAATGTAGCATGCGTAAAGGAAATTAACCGTGGAAAATGAAATAAAAAATTACATCAGTGCTTGCAGGCTTAGCCATATAATATATATTAATAAATATATTACGTTTACCGTTTGTGGTTGTGGTTACCTTTATTTATTAAGTATCATGTTCTCCGCACTTACGCCATAAAATTCAGTTCAACAGCAATATCGCAAAATAATTTTAAAATGAGCGTATCTTTAGGATTTCCGATACACAGTCTCGCGCGCTGGAGACAAAACTTTTTTTTTCGTACAGTGTTGCCATTGCTTTCTTTGAAATCGTTGAGTTTGTTAATCAAAAATTCGTTAAAGTTTCACAAAATATGAAATCGATGATAAAACAAATTCCAAATTTGGGCTTCCAGATGCCCATATTCGGGTTCAAACGTACGTTATACAAAATTGGATGGCTCTAGGTATCGTTGTTTTATCACAATGCGAGAAACATACATACATTTATGCACATTCTTCATTATTGAATTTCTTTAAATATAATACAGGGCTCTAATACTTGTTGGCAACAATTTCAAAAGTGAACCGACACTTATAGTGAACCAACCCAAAATGCCAAAACGAGATCAATAGTCCTTTAGGACAAATTGCCCCTTTGGAATAAAAAGAAATCTAAGTTAATTGCAATACCTGCCATTCTAAAATGTATAATCCTCATCTGTTAACAAACTCTGCTAACTTTACTATGGACAGCACAATTATATTTATTGACATGCTCAGGAGCACTTGATCTAACCACTTGTGTTTTAAAGTTGCAAACAAACCACGCAAAAGTGAGTATAAAAGTATACTTTAACAGTACACTGAAAAGAAAGTAAGAAGAGAAGAAAACGTAGCATGTATACTAACAGATTGAGATATCATAAAACTTTCAAAGTGGACTGTCTGTGTGCCACAGGTGGAGCGATCAGCTCGATCACTTAGTTCAGGCGCTTTCCCCTTTGCTATCCATTGGAGGGATTAGGGCCAATTCCCGCTGGGGACCTAGTTGCCATGCCAACAGCCGGATCCCTAACACACCCAATGTCCCCGCGCCTAATGAAAGAAGTACTCACGGACCCACTTCCATGATCATATTTTGTTTTCACGATGTTTCACCCAACGTCACCTGTCCAATATGCACCGTTATTAATGCGAATCTACACCCTTACTGTTGTCAGCAACAGCTGAGTTTGACTGTCCCCTCTTCTTGATTTATCGCTCAATAATTTGCTTTTCTTTTAAATCCATTTATACTTTCGCATTCCACACTTCATTTTTTCAGGTTCTGTGAAAATGAATAATTTATTATTTTTTATAGGTGCAAGTGAAATGGGATTTCAGAGGTTATATAAAATCATATAAGTGGTGAGGGAGCAGTTTTTACGAGACAATGCTTTTTCGTTTTATAGATACCCATAACATTCCTTTGTTTCATATGGTAGTTTCATCTATAATACACTTGGTTTGAGGTAAATAATCCTGTTTACTTACAACGCAAATAATGCAGTTTTAAGACATCGAACACCTTAAGAGATGAATTTTTCCTTATCCAAGTTATTTAATTTCAGAGATCTAAGACGAATTCTGCACGTTAAAAATTTACTTTTAAAATATCATTAATTTTTTTGAAATGCAGCTTCTATAATCCTGCAGATTTGGAAAAGGTTTGAAACGGAATCTTTAGTTTGTTTGAATTTCAGGCTTTTATAGATAGAATTAGTATTAGAGCACTCATATTTAAATTTAATATATGACACTTAACACGAAATTTTTCGTTGATAAAGAAAGTAATTCAGATCCATGGACCATCTAAACTTAATTTGGTTCCAGTGTTCCTATGCTTCGTTTATTATATACTGGTATTTAAAAACTAAGGAAGAAATGGAAAACTGATGATAACTAAAAAACATCCAAGCCAATTAATTGGAAGAAACTTGGTGACAATTTTTTATGTCACTTGAAACTTAAAAACACAAGAAAATTTTATACAGAATATTTGCATTTGTGATATCAATAGGAACATAACATTTCTTAAATTTGGATATACATATTAAATAGGAAAAAATTCTTAATAATGAGTACGAAGCGATATTGTGGAAGATGAGGAACATTTTTTATTGCATTGTAGGTTGCATGCGAGTGCCAGAAGTTTACTTAAAGTGAATTCAGGGCAGTTCTCTATTTAATGGCCTCCTGTTTTCTACGATGTTGTTAGGAACTCCGGAGCCTTTGTAGTCTTATACGACTTTATTTATTCTTTGAACTTTTAGTATTATTATTATTTACACGACTGGATATTTAACTTTTATTAAGATGATTTTGAGTGTTGTCTATTGAATACGTTGTCTTGAATACGTCATGTATGGATGTATTGTACTGTTGATGTATCATTTTTCCTTTGTATCAGTATAATTTTTAAGTACTATTTCAAATTTATTATTATTGTATTATTATTAAGTTGGTTGTTTTCTTTTATAAGCGTATTAACATAGTTTAATTATTCATGGCATGTTTTCATATATTATTATAATAATATTTATAGTTTACATTTTTCTTGTACTATTCGGTTATCGGGACCGGATTCGGAGATGAGCGCGTGTGTATGCATGTGTGTATTGATGTATGCATGTATATATGTAAGCATGAATGTATGTGTTTGTATACGTATGAACATACACTGGTTGTCACAAATTAAGGACAAATCACAAAAATAGCGATAACTTCCTCAAAAAAAGCCAAACCGTGTAAAATTTGAATATGTTGCCAAGAGTAGCTGAGTAAAACTGCAATATGCAAATTAGTACCGGGAATACGTCACCTGCGAGAAGCATAAAAGTCTGTGTTTGAGAGCAAGCCCATATATCTATTTCACTGTGCTAGTGACATCAGAAATCTGAGAGCCAATTCGTAACAATGACTTCCAGGCATCATTTGCCAGCAGAACAACGATGGAGAGCTATTGAGAGACTAGAGGCAGGACAAAGTCAAACAGATGTGGCCAGATGGCTAAATGTGAGTCCTTCTGTGGTTCATAGACTTTGGAGGCAATTTCATACCACAGATTCGACATCTAGGAGGATCAGCCTAGGACTGCCAACTGCTACGACGAGCTTCGATTACCGATATTTGACACTGTGAGCACGCAAGAATAAAACCGCTACTCCGACTCTTCTTAGATCCTCCCTTGTTGCAGCCACCGGAAGGTTGGTGTCAATGTCAAATGTGCGTAGAAGGAAGGCTTCCCGAAGGTGGTCTGTATGCGAGGCGACCAGCCATTTACGTGCCTCTGACCATAGGAGGGACCGTTTGCAGAGGGCACAACAACATGCCCACTGGACCCCTGATCAATGGAGGGCTGTTCTCTTTACGGATGAGTCCAGGTTTAGTCTAGAAAGCGATAGTAGGCGATATTTGATATGGAGAGAACCTGGAACTCGTTATCATCCGTGAAAGAGATGCATACTTAAGAGGCAGTGTCTGTATTTGGGGTGGCATCTCTTTGGGTGGACGCACAGACCTCCATGTCTTTCTAAGGGGAACCGTGAATGCTCAGGTTTCTAGAGATGACATCCTTGATGCTTATGTGCGCCCATATGCCGGGGCAATAGGTGATGCTTTCCTGTTACAGGACGACAACGCAAGACTACACAGGACTCGCATCGTAGATGATTATCTTCAACAGGAAGCAATTATGCGCATGGAGTAGCCAGCTCGATACCAGGACTTGAATCCTATCGAGCACGTTTGGGATGCTTTAGAGAGACGTCTAGCTGCTATCAATCCGCCCCTCAGACCCTTGCCGCGCTTGCAACTGTTTTGCATAAGCGACGGCTCTCGCTTCATAAGGAACTGAGAGACCGCATAATTGGAAGCATCACACATCGCTGTATGTGCTGTATTGCTTCTAGAGGCGATCATATTCCATATTGAAGGTATTTTTCCTATAGCAAACTGACACCTTCGATTTGTTCATTTTATACATGTGCTAATTTCTATGCTACCATAATTGTCTGGTAATTTTTTTTTGATGCTATTTGATACCTTACTATATGTTGTATATTGTGGGTAAGTTTCATAAATTTCTACATGTAACGTTTTCAGTAATCATGATTTTTCCTTAATTTATGATAACAAGTGTATATGCACATATGCATACACACGTGCATTGGTTCATGCATTTCATGGTCTGGAACAGTACCTTTTTCTTTGCTCTCTCCAGTTTTAGATATTACGTTTTAATTGTTGAATTGTATCTCCTTGTACTATGAGTTTTTAAGGCATTTTTTCCCGCCTTTCTGCATGCCTTCGTGATGTAACCGTAGCACACTCGGCGAGCATACGAGAGGTCGAGGTTCAAGTCTTGGCGAGGGTTGCTTATTTTTCATGTCTCCTGCTTCAAAAAGCCTAATGACTCTAGAAGTTATTTGCTTACCTCTGTAAGCCTCCTGGAATACTTTTTGAAACACAAAGAGTTTTGCATTTGTTTTCTTACTTTAAAAAATAGTGAGTATGATCAGCCCAAACACCAGCACAAGCCTGACAACGATGTCTTATGCTCTTCGGAATGTTGTCAATGAGCGGCATAGGTAGCAATGCCTACTGATCAAGTAAAATATTTACAAGCCCATTTAAGGATTAATGAGGGGATAGGAGGCCAGTAACACACCTTTCAAGAGCGTCACACACTTACTCAATTGGATTAATGTAGGGATCCATTCGGATTATTGTCTCAAGAAATTCGTGCACGAAGCGAGCAGTATGAGATTAGACATTATCGGGTTGTAAAATGAAGGTATCTCCAATTGTAGAAGCTTACCGATGAACAATAGTATCCACTATGCCGTCTCTGTACCTCTGAGTACTGAGAGTTCCACGTGGGAGCATATACAGGTCCATGTGCCCACCTAACGATACTCCTCGAAATACAAGAACACTACCTTCTGCATAAATGTCTCCTTCCCGTATGCTAGATGAAATATGTTAGAAGTTTACTACTCTCCGTACATAAACACTTCTAGAATCACTGCGTGAAACAAAGCGGGACTCATCAGAGAGCAGGACAGACCTCAACTATTTTTTAGTCCTGTTTACATGACTACTTGCCCAATTCAAACGCTACCTACGGTAGCGGGACACTGCTGGTCGTCAAGCATACAGACCTCTTTCATACAGCATTCTGGGTACTGTCGTGGCTCATGCTTTCCCTCCTGTAGCCGGAATAAGCCCGGATCTAAACTGAGATGGGTTGGAGACCTGTCGCGACGGTCACTAATTGTAAATAACGGGGATCTGCAAAAGTAGTAACACTTGGCCTACCTTCAGTTGGTCTTCAAGAGTCTGAACCAATAAATAGAAATTGCTTTCACAACCGGCTTACGGCTGAATGGTCGAGATGTAGCCATCTGGTGTCAGACTGTTGTTGATCTGCTTCTTGTTGGCGTATTGCTCTATACAGCAATTCTGCTAGCAAATGTCGCTTGCAACTAATTTTTATACTTCGGCTATCTCAAAAGTGTTCTATATACCGTCGTTCATTGAATAGTGCTTCTCTCCTAAAGAGTGGGTTTTAAGCTGTGTCATATTTACGTAACGAAATAGCAGCGCCACTCTTTTGCATATTACTACTCGATGCAGCTTGCTTTTATTTGTAACATATCCAAATTTCAAGAACTTCGAAATACTCTTAACCGATTTATGAATTTTTTTTTTGGAAACCAGCGTAAGTAAGATGATCAAAATGGGTCCTAATTTTGTTTTAACGTAATAGTACCTCAAAGTAATTTAAAGCAAATTCAAAATTTATAGACAACTAAAATAACAAATCTAGGAAAACTGTCTTGCAAGCTTTAAGGTACCCACAGGAAAATATATTATGAAATAAATAAAATATTTTACTTAACTAAGACTTTTTTGTTTTCAGTGAACAACAAGACATACAGTCAATAGCAAAGTGGAATATGAAAATTAAAATTTATGGAAAATTAAGTTAATTATTTTGAAAAAAGGAATTATATGCTTAAAATATTTTGCATGCTAAACCACTTCCGGAATTTAATTTAAATCTTCTATATATTAATTAGTTTAGTTGCTGTAGAGAGGCCAGGTATACATTGGTTAGAATTCGTGTAATGTAAAAATTTAGAATAGAAGCAACGGTAACGATGTAAAACGTGAAAAAAATTTCTATCTTTAAGGAAAACCTAGGTAATGTTGCAAAAATCAGACCTTCCCTTCAACGAAAAAAAAGAAGATTTTCATAAAAATCGTTATCCATATTACATTCTCAAGAAAGGAAAATTTCTGTTTGTATTTCAAGTTGGTTTGGATGGTGATTCTACCATGAAATTCCTTAGCAAATTACTTACTTTTGCGACCTTCTGTGTCAAATAAGATAATTTCAGAACGCAAGAGATTTTCTACAGATTTTGAAATAAGTTATTGCTGGATTGTGCATCAGCACACAAAGGCGTATTGAGTACCTTCCTGTATTTAGCGCAGTTTTCATCAAAGAATCATAAGTCAAAATAACTATAAATCTTGCATGAGAATTTCGCTTAACTTAGGTAAAACACAAATTAAAGTAACAATCTTCACATACATCAAAACTTGAAGTACTGAAAAGAATAACTTACATAGAATCACAGTCAGTCCTAAAATCACCAGCTTACCAGGAAAAACACCAACTGAATGAGACCTTTTAGCCTAGGTACAAGTAGCTAAGCTGAGAATCGAATGCGAACTAAATGCCAACACCTTCCCTTTCTCTCGCCACTATATAGCTTGGCGCACGTTCACGTTCTATGCTTTTGAGTTTTATTATGCAAAAATACCTAAATTTATGCTAAGTTATCTCTCATCTCATCCTTGAGATCCAAGGCCTTGTTTTACACTAATTTATAAGAAAATTTTCATTTCTTAAAACAACTTAGATATTTTAAAATTCTTGCAAAATAAGAAACAGTTTTTTAATCTTATTTTATTAGATTAAGTTACATTATAGAGACATTAGGCATTTTTTGAAAGCAGCAGTGATGAAAAATGAGCAATGCCCTCGTCGGGACTCGAACCACGGGCCTCTCGAATACACGCCGAGTGTGCTGACCCACTAAACTACAAGGCATGCTAAGAAGACGGGATAAATACCTTATATACTCCCTCTTTTAAAGGCGACTGGGGATTAGGGGACCCAATCGCCAAATCCTGGTGGTGGAGAATCATCATCCATTACCGTTTTTAGTTCGGGTGTAACTGTAGAGATAGTAGCATTTTTTTTAATCAGGAATCGTGAAAAATGAGCAATGCCCTCGTCGGGACTCGAACCACGGGCCTCTCGAATACGCGCCGAGCGTGCAGACCACTACACCAAGAAGGTATGCTAAGAAGGCGGTGAAAATACCTTATAATGTTTTCATTAAAGTTATACCATATTTTTCTCTTTTACTCTTAAATAATTTTCTTCTTAAATATTTACTTTACTCTTAAATATTTTTCTACTTACTAATTTTTACAGGAGGTGAAATGAATAAAAGAATTTAAATTCAGCAGCTGATTTTTAACAAAACGCCGGGTACTATACGTTTGATTAGAAGCAGTACATGACTAGCTAATTTAAAGTTGTAAATACATTGTTTCAAAACACACCTACTCGCCAAAACCTTCGTTTTCTGCCGTATTTTCTTTCGAGTAGATGATATTGAAAATTGTCAATTTATCAAAAATATTACTTACGAACATGAGCATTCTTATCTAATAGTTTTTAGATTCACCCAGAAGACCTGACACTGAATTGCGATTTTGAATTTAATAGAAACATTTGAAACTTTAAGTATCTATTCTATGTACAAAATAATTCCAAATCTAATGGATTCTTCATAAGATTAGGCAGAAAAGTTTAATAAACAGCTGAGATATTGGCGAAACATTTAAAGACGATTTGGAATTATTACAATTTAGTTAAAAAATTTACCCGATCTAATTTTTTCTTGCCTTCGAAAATTATGTCTGCAGAACTAATGAAGAAGCTTATGTATCCTAAACGGGTATCCTAAACGAGTACTAAGCCAGTTGGTAACACTTAAGAGAAAATTAGTATGAAGCAACTATACTAACTTCGTATAGAAATGCAGGAGACTGCTGTCTTGATATAAACAGAACTCATCATGCAAATTTAATTAAGAACACCTACTGGAATCACGAGTCCTTTCACATGTGCCTTTTAAGTACCTACGACATGATAATCTCTAATTACGTAACTCATTCGTCCTCATCTTGAGGGAATCATTGTATTCCAATACTCCCTTGTGGATAAGCTATCCGCACTACTTAGAATCCGATAAGGCTTAAACTTTGAATCTAGATTTACGAATAGAAACACAGATGAAGATTTAAATTAAAATTTGATATTACTTTGTTAAAATACATTCCAGTAGTGTTTCGGTCATACAGATAAACTAATATTAGAAAATATGCTACCATTCGTTTCCTAGAAAATTGGAAACTTAAGCATATATTTTCTAGTTTTATTAATGCTAGGTTTTGCATCTATCCCATTTGTGCTGCGCTCATTGAGCAAATAAAGTTTTAATAATATTATGTAAAACAACTTTGTGATGCTACTTCATTTCTTTTGACAAAGTTATTATGTTATATTACATAGTTATTACAAAATTGCAACAAAACTTAAGCATAATTCGCATCCCAGGAAAAGTTATATCCTTATCTAGACTTGAAAAAAGTGGAGACATCATTTTAAGATGTAATATTGTATTAGTTATTGCTTTATAACGTTAAAATTCATAGCTGCCAACAAATCTCAAAAACTACTTTTGTATATCACGCATTATTTTGTATTATTTATATTCTACAAAGAATTTGTTATCAAACTATGTAATTACATATATCACTAGTTTTCTAACGTT
The DNA here is from genome assembly GCA_000611955.2 of Stegodyphus mimosarum. Lineage (NCBI taxonomy): Eukaryota > Metazoa > Arthropoda > Arachnida > Araneae > Eresidae > Stegodyphus > Stegodyphus mimosarum. Next base: position 275,721 of record KK117213.1, read on the forward strand.
TCTAAGCGTTCACAATTATGAAAATAAAAAATATTTAAGAACTGAGTTCGTGAAATTACATTAAACACATTTATTTATATAAGTTCAAATATTAATACAGGCAATGGATATTTCACAAACTTGATTAATCTACGAAGATTAATATTTCCTTTAATGACAGCTTAATTAAAGTCTGAAGGCAAATAAGGACAATGGAAAGCAAAGCATATTTGTCGCTAATTTATCATTTAGTTAGAAAATATTTAACGAACTGCATTTTCTGTAACCTAAGTACTGATTTCGTTGTGTAAATAAAATGAATTCATATTCTAAATGAATTTCTGTGTTATTAATATTTATTGTAGGCAGAGAAAGGTTTACTTATTGTCCGCGTGAATTATAGATAAAATTTTATTAACACCGCATGCAGTTTTTGTGCTTTTTTTAAAATCAAGAGTATTTAAAACTATTTTGAATTAAAATATTTCGTGCGGAACGTAACTCAAAGATGAAACATTTGACTAATACATATTCGAAAGACATTTTGTTTTCACTGAAGGCTCTTTTCGGGTATTATTTAAATTGGAAAAAGCGTTTTATATTTTTGTTTTCTAAAGCAGAAAAATTCAAATATTGCCTCTAGCTCATCTCAGATTTATTCAGCTCTCGATTTAAATATGAAAAGATTGTTTTTCTGCTTCAAAATTTCCAAGAGAAAAGCAATATTAAAGCGAGAAAGAGAACTCCATGTAAGAATCATAGATCCTTCTTATAAAACAGAAAGGGAGTCAGAGAGAAAATAAATGACTTATTTAAAATTCCCTGAAACCTTGCTTGAGGTAAGTATTTCGAGTCGTAAATATAAAAGCCAATGAACTAATTCATCCTTTGACGCTATCTTTCAGCTTATGAAGATTTAATTTGCAGATAATAATTTCATATCTATACTATTGCTAACAATGACTTTTAGATCTTGTGTATTTGCGAGCAGAAAGTCATACATGTGGTGCATTTATATTTCTTCTGAAAAAAAAGGGTGGATGTATTATTTCACATTGAAATGGATGCTCTTAATTTTCTGTGCTATAATATTTTTATATTTAGTGTAACATATTTAAATTTTATTTGAAAGTCTTCCAATTTTTCATTCGTTTAAATATAATATTTTATCTGAAACAAGGTCTTCGAAAATAAATGTTTTCAGGAAGAAACACTAATTCCACTAAACAACTTAGAATTACTCTGCTGGCCACCCAAATTGCAACACCAAGAAAGACAAGAGATATCACAACAAAATTTACTTAGTAGATAACATGCTGACCAAGTATAAAATGATTAAATTTATAGACTTCTGGGAAGTGTGGTTCCTTCCAGAATCAGTAGCCAGAGTAGCCGCCATTGTTGGAGATCACCACTGCCACACGCCTCGGCATTGATTTAAAGAGACTTTGGATGTGTTCTTGGGGTACAGCAGACCAAGCAGCTTCCACACGTTGCCAAAGTTGATCTGGTGTGGCAGTTTGGGATGTAATCTGGGTCAATCGTTCAGCAACCATGGACTACATGTTTTCTATCAGCGAAAGATCCGAAGAGCGAGCCGGCTAGAGAAGCAATTCAATCTGTCGATTGACGAACAATCCTTAGACAATGCGTGCCGCTTGTGGTCGCGCATTATCCTGTTGAAATATGGCTGTGGGCAAGCCCTGAAGGTAAGGAAGGACAACTTTCTTCAACACCTCGGAGATGTAGCGCTGGCTGTTTAAACTACCGGCAATGCGTACTAATGGAGTGCGAGAGTGATATCCAATACCCCCATACCATAATACCCAGTGAAGGAGCAGTGTGGCGGTGCATAACGCAGCTGTTCAGCATCCTCTCTCCACGGCGTCGTCAGACTCGAATCCGACCATCGTAGTGTTGCAGACAGAAGCGTGATTCGTCAGTAAAGACAATTTCATTTCATTCTGCCGTCCACATCCTTCTTTCATTGCACCATTAGCGGCGGAGACGTCTGTGGTTCTGCTTCAAGGGTAGACGAAGTAATGGACGTCTTGCGGACAGACCACTCAGCTGTAAACGGCGTCGAATGGTACGCGCAGACACTGAATGATGTGTTACAGACTGAATGTGCTGTGCTATGGTTCGTGATGTGACTGAGCGATCCGTCACTGCCATGCGCACAATATTCCTGTCATCACGTGAAGTGGTGCACTGAGGTGGATGCGATCGAACACGTCGGTCCGTCGTACCCTCCTGCATCCAACTGTTACATATACGCATTACAGTTGTTTGGTTTTGTCCAACACGACTACCAATTTTCCTGAAAGATAATCCACACTCTCGGTAGGCCACTATCCTTCCTCTGTCGAACTTGGATACTTGATCAAACGATGATCGCTGTTTACTACGAGGCATAATTGATAGTTTTTTTGAAAAAAACAACCACACTAAAAATACAACTGCCGAACTTGAAATAGTCGAAAATTCCAAGCCTTAAATAGCGCTTTGAAGTGGCGACGTCTGCGCTGAAATTCTAATCATTTGCATATCTCAGATCCGCTAATGCATGTTGTAAATTTCATGTTATTTGCATGCTTCCTTCAGGGTGCTGCATTTACGGTGGCCAGCGGTGTATTATAACCCCATAGCTATCACACAGCGTGTCGCATATATTGATCAGTAGGCACAAACCAAATAATTTCTCAATTATGCTTTTGATTTAATTGAAATTTCTGCTGTTACTGTATAGCGCTTGTTAATAGAATAAAATGGAAAAGCGATTTAACTCTAGTGTTATTAGGGGCTTTTACAGGTTTAATAATGTTAGATTTGGCATTTTGAAGCAGTACGATGCTGAACGAAAGAGTGCGACACTAAATAAGGCGAAATATTTTCTGTACATGTATTCTTTCCGTGAAGACGTTCTCCGTTTTAAAACAACTACTTGCGAATACCTGAGGAATATTACTGTATTCTAAACCACTGGATGCTCTGCGAAGGCGAAAGAAATGTTTACTCTTAGGTTCTTAATGAAAAAATTGATTGTGTTACTATGTACTAACAGCGAATCCACTCCGGTGAGGAATTACCTTCCCCCACCTTTTAGTTCGAGCGCCACTTTTACATTCATTTGTGAATTTTCAATGCCAGCAAATTGAAGAATTCCGCAGTGTCCTCGCCAGGATTTGAACTCCGGACCTCCTGAATATATGTCGAGTATGCTTCCAGTTACTCTGCGAATGCATGCGGAAAGGAGAAAAAAATACCGTATATATTCTGAAATATATTTATTAGTATTTTATTGATAAAACTACGTGTGTAACCACGAACTGAAAGGAATTATTTAATGTAGTTAAATATATTAAACCTTTCGTTTTTTAAATAACTTTTGCATTTCAGCTAATCGCAAAAATTATCAAAAATTCTTAAAATAAATTTTTTTCTCTCCAAAATATATTAAATTAAACAGTTCTGCTACAGAAAATCTAAGCCATTTAATTTCAAGTTAGATTAAGTCATATACTGATTTCTCAAATACTTAAAAGAGTGGAAATAATATTTGACACAAATTATGGGGCATGACACTAAACATAGTACCCCTCCCTTTTCTTGTCAGCAAAATATTGTGCTTGGAAACGCCAACAGTATATTAAAGTAGGAATAAAAAATGCATCACTGGGCGAAAGCAATGAATCAAGATTTATGTTGACAGTATAAATACCTCGTAAAAGAAAAACCTACAGCCTTATTTTAGAGTAAATCCTCTTCTAGTGAGCATTCCAGATCCAAGAAATCGGTGTTTTCAAATATCGCTTTTAAAAGTTATTTTGGCGAAAAGAACAAAAACAAAGGACTTTTAAACATTTGACATCAATAATACTTGGATTCCAATGGGGTAACGTTCATATCCTTTGTAATAGGAAATACCATTTATGCTGTTAATTTATTCTAAATTATATGCTTTAAAATATCTTGAAGCTTTATTGCAACAGTAAATGATGAGTATATAAGACATTCAGAATATGGAGACTTACTGCATTTTGATGAAACACCATTTGCTTGGTTATAAAATGGTACATGTCTCTGATATACTGATAATGTCTTTGATATACAGGGTGGAGCATTTTAGATTATCCAATTCGAAAGTAATGTACTCAGCGCTAGAAAAGAAAGTGAAACTTCAAATATTTTATGTCATCTTTTCTACTATACTTGTCTATTTATGTATATGCCACGTAACTATGCCTCTGCACTTTGCGGCCAGTTGCTGCAATTACTTGTGAAACATTATGTCTGCCAAATGACCACCTTATTTAGCAATGCACTGCACAAAATGGATACCTTGCATGATGCGGTCAAGGATATTTAGGGTCAGTTTTCTCTACTATAATTTCCTTCAGCTCTTTCCCACGTCCCAGTCTGGTTGCGTAGACTTTATCCTTCAAGTGTCCCCAAAAGGAGAAGTTCAGAGCTTTTAGGTCAGGGGATCTTGCGGGTCCCTGAATGTCACCGAAATATAGAAGTCCCCCGTCTGTGCAATGTAGCCAAAGCTTCATTTCCAAACATTTCAGTAAAGTATTCCTTTGGTAGACATTTTCACAAATAACTGTAGCAAATGCCCTCAAAACGCAGCTATAAAATCTACCTGACATATATATAAATAGACAAGTGTGGCGAAAAAGATAATTTAAAAACGTTTGGAATTTCATTGCTTTAGTGCCGAGTATATTATTTTTAAAATGTGCAATCGAAGAAAATTCGCTCTATATTCTTTTGAACTTAAATGTTTCGAAATCAAAAGGTATAAATAGAGATTATACATCTGTCAAAGTAGCTTAGGTCTTTTAAACCTGTGCATATATAAAAATTACTAATGAAATTAGCTATTATGAACTGAAGAACAATATGTTCATTTAATGCTATGAATGCAAATTCTAAATAAAAAACGTTTTGTACAAGTTTTAAAAGTGTAATATAGGTGTAGTCGTTACTTGTAATTTATAAGTTGAAGTGTTATGTTTGAAATTTGTATCCGTAATATCGATAATATATCATAGCTTCTATAATTACTGACACTTAGAGCTTTATTGCAATAAATCTTGCTGCATGTTTTGATAACTTAATTAACGTATGACTAAGATGTACTTGCGCTTAGAAGGGAGAGGTAAATAAAGTTTACCTCGTGCAGGAATTTAACGGAAGTGGGATCCTTTTCATTATAGGACAACATGCGCGAAGCAATTTTCTCTAGACACTATAAGCCCATGTGCTGCCTACAAGCCACCGTTTAATTAACTGCGTTCTTATTTTTAGATGACAGCTTTTTTTTTGTTTTGAAAATAAGAACGGATAATATAATTTTTTATTTTTGTGCCATTGTATTTTGTTCATTATTTATTGAAAAAACAAAACAAATGCATTTCTTACATTCAGTTGAAAAGAACTGATTACGGGGGTGTGTTTCCTCGCTAGAAGTATCACGATGACCAATACATTTTTCTAGAAAAATATCTTTGGTGTGTACTGTGCTAGAACGTAAAGATTCCTAGCCTTCGATTTCTTTACCTTAAATTAAATAATCTATTCAATCCAAGAAATCAAACGTAACAAAATAAAATGCATTGAAAATTTTGTTGCCATTGTTTAGTTTTCATATTCAGTAAGTCTATGCATTTATAATTCTGATATTATTAATTTCAAATATTGGGTAGGTATATATTTAGATTTATGCTTCAGCTCTAAGCTGTTTTATACTTCTTTGCTATTAATATATATTTTACAGATTCATTTATTTACCTCTGACGTTTTGCAAGTAATTGTTTCAGACAAATATCAGCTTCAATAACATAAGATTTGACAGTGGATAATAGCATTACAGTTTGCACACTATATAAAATAATTTTGATACATGTGCGTATACAGAAAATTCTCCAACCATCTATAGAGGGCAATAGTTCTTCCATAACCAAATCTCGCAGCAATTAAGATTCAATGAAGCAGAAACAAAGTCAAAGCTTCATTTCCAAACGTTTCATTTCCAAAATTTTCGTGGATGAATAAAATTAAATTTTGAGAATTTAGATCTAAAATAGCTAATTAATCTTTTAGGTGCACAACAGTGGACCAGAAAGATCTAAGGTAGGTTACTTATTACATTGAAAACATTCGAAAATCATCCGCCTTAGGAGGAGTTTCGTGTTTTCGTAGATGACTTTTAACAAGAACTGCCTCCGATCTATCTACATACTCGTACAAAAATTTGAAAACGCCTTGCAGCCAGACTGGGATAAACTATCAAAATTTAATGACTGCCATTATTAGTATGTAGCATGCCACTTGCCATTATTAGTATGTAGCTTGAGTTGGATATAAACTTGTGAACCCCGCATTTAAATGTGAATATTCTACCCAAGAAAAACTACCAATATTCAGAGGTATTTTCCATTTGGTGACTGTTAGTTTAGGCCAGAGATGGATAATTTTCCCTTAAAAACTAATTATTAATTACTTATGAGAAGCTCGTTACTGGTATCAACGCATTAGTTCCTTGAAGACGCTGGTATTGTTGCAGGTTTGCAGGGTAACGTTGCAGAGGCTCAAACTGAAGACAAAATCAAAATGAAGTTGATTCAAAACTGAGATGATATAGATTAAAAATCAAGACTTCGAAGGCCTTGGTTTTGAATCTCAGTACAAGCCCGAAACTTTTCACTGGCTTCTGAATACAGCAGGATATTTTCGGGCAGGTGGGTCCCCAACGTACATAGACATGTCCAGAATATATTTATTTTAATTAAAAGAAAGGAGTGGGAAGGACGCAAATTTAATTTAGATAGGATAAGCTAATTATTCAAGTAGAAATTATGCAAAGTCTCTCCAGTACCCCTTGATAGTGAAATGGTTGTTTGCCAGATCGCATAATAGAAACCGTTGCATTGAATCGCACTAAAACTCGTAGAAATAAATTGATTATTTAAAGCTTAATTCAGTTGAAGTTTCATTCAAAAATACATCAATGGCGTTGGACTGCTGGTAAACCGTTTACTACTGCTGACCTCAGGGTAAGTTTTAATAATAATTACAATTACTAATGCAACTGGAATAAGCTGTAGCTGTACTATCAAATGCAGAGTGAAAGGATATGGTTGGTATACATTAAACAAATAAAAACATTATACTGTAAGCATTAATACCTGAAATAATAATAAGTATACTTAGTCTTTTTATGTTCTTATGAGCTTAAGAGTTCTTAATCATCCTTCAAACAAATTTCTTAATTATAATTAAGCTACTTCTTTTCTTGAAAGAAGTTGTAAGTCCTACATTCTTAATGAGAAGCAATTTCGTCAAAACTGTAGAGAATTTAATTAGTAATTTACAGAGTTTGACGTTCTTTGGTAACGTAAACTAGTATCAAACACCTAACAGACTTGGAGTGAATTACCTCTGTGTCTGTAGCATCAAATCAGAGCTTACATAAAATGTACGTTTCGTGCTCACAGAAACAGGCACCATTTGTGGCGATGTAACTTAAAGTAACAGGTGAACCGGTCAGAGCAGGGTCCGGACAACCAACAGTCAAATTTAAAAGTTAAACTAAGCCTAGTAGAGACACCGTGTCGTCAGCAACCCGCTAGGTACATATATTAATTTAATTAATGTCTTTTTTGTTTTGTTTTGTTTTTATTTATGGTTAATACTATGATTAATCCAGAACTGATTTAATGTATTTCACAATTTGTAATGTATTTGTTCATCTTTACATCTGTGCCGGAGTCTATACCATATTCTTAACGTATCTGTATGCCTAACATGCACCATAATAGTGAAAAAAATGTTCCTCGTTTAGAGTGGCAAATTTCCGGAAGACACAGCACTTAACTCTAAATGCAAACAGTTCCCGGAGGGCACAGTTCTAAGCTCTTTATTTATATTTATTTATTTTTAATTACATCTACGGGATTCAAAACTTGATTTCACAAAGAACACAAACTGAATTTTAACTCTAAGTTAGCTCAGAACTTCTCGCCAGCGTAACAATTAAATGGCGGCAGCAATAAGGCAAAGCCGAAAAATTATAATCTTAGCAGAGCTGGCAAAATCTAGTAACGTAGCATTGAGAGGAGGATGCACGCTCTGGGTTATATCCCCAAACCCTCGACTTCTATACTGTCTAAATGATTTGCATTCTCGTCAGGAAACGGAAACAAGTTATAATAAAGGCTGAAATTATAAATAACTGGCTAATTCAAAACATTAGTAACCGTACAAGTTGATAAAACTACCCAAGAAATATTTATTTAAATGCATAACGGGAGAACGTCGGAAGATTATATTAACATATTTAAATGGTAAAATTGTGTAACGTGTTTCTGTGTAAAAATTACAGTCAGTCCTTTGAAACAACAGAGAAGAACGTCAATTCAGTAAGAGGCTATTAATTTGAAAACGCTTAAAATGAAGTTCCTCTCTTAGAAAGTGATCGTAAATTGAGAAAGCTACATATAAGCTCCAAAGAATGAAAAAATGTGGTCTAAGTTAAAATACATACATAGTTACATAGAAAAAGCATTATTTAAACATCTAAGGCGTCCGTTGGGAATTAAGGACTCGTTAAACATATGTGAGGAAAGCAAATTTTTATTAAAGGCACTTATTGTCTTTTACAAGTATTTCACCTTTATATGATAGGTAATCAATTTTATACTTCATTGTTTCAGACAGAACATTTTACCTTGAACGTTTAATGCGCTATTAATCAATTACATGCCCTAATATTATAATGAGCGTTTCGCCTGTTACTTGAATTCTGCACAAAGTGCTGCTTTAATTCAGTTTATGTTTTCTTGCGTCCATTAATCTATTAGTATAATAATTAAACTGCAGTAGTTATTACGTATAATTTAATTTATAAAGAGAAATGTGCTGGAAAAGAAACGTGTTTTATAGTCTTGTTTGAAACAAAAATTTGAGCATCTACACCCCATACATTTTGTTTTATTTTGACATAGTTTGCATAATACATACATACAGTCTTCTATCACTGATAGATCCCCCTCCATTGTAAACATTTACAGAAATGCGATCAGGGATGAAATACTGATGTCAGCTCCAGTGTGATCTTGGTCAGAAAGCTGGATGACGTGGAGGCTAATTGTTCTATTCTGAAACTGCTTATATTTCCCATTTTTTATATAATATCTTCATCCGTGTCTGCAGAGAATTTATGAAATACATTGGCAATGAATGAGAAATATGGCGCATGCATTTCATTCAATCTTAAATTTAGTGCAAGCTGCCCCACATTTTTGCAAAGAACTGGGGAAAAATGCTGCAAATATACCACATAGCTGAGTAATATAATTTAGTTTGCTAAGCTTATGTACAAGTTTTGTTCACCGTTCTATGACAAAAACAAAATATAGCACACAATATCACTACCGGTGTTTCCTTTTTAATTTACTAGAGGAAACTATTTTAGACAATAAAGTTCTATAGGAACCGGACATCACAGAAATGAAATCAAACAGTTTATCTATTTAATCACAGTTTTAGATAATCCAGTCAATCAGAGAATACCTAAAGAACACATGTAGTATATTTGGTTTAGTTTATTTAATTATGGCAAAGTATTCGAGGGCTACCTGCCTAAGTGGAGGGATTCCTTCGTGGAAGACTTCTAAGGGAACTGACTCGTATATACGTTATAGTCACAAAAACGCCCATGCAGACAGCCCGTTCTTCAGGATTCAAAACCAGAACGAAACAGCAGTGTTCAGCGACTTTACCGCTAGGCCGCTTGGTGAGCCACAAGCAGTAGAAACTATTAACCAATCTGACTTGTCAAGATCGTGTGATGCAATAAGGAATAGGCGTTTTTCAGAAGCTTTTTTAAAGGTTTCTTTGGATTCCCTTTAATGCATAGAGACGTCCGCCACTTTCTCAAGCGATGTAAAATTTTGCAAATCATCTAAACATTTTATTCCCTGCCATGGCGCTATCTTTAACGAGTAACAAATAACAAGCAGCAATAAGTTATATAAACGAGCATTCAAATAAGTTTATAAACACGAATGCTCTCTGTTCTGATCACTCAAGCTTGATCCAACTGAAAAGAATTAATGGATGGAGCTGATCAGTTAGGGCCCAAGTTTCTGAATCACAGATTGCTCATGCTTTACGACAGGCGCTTTTGGAATCAAAATAAAGTTTATTTTTCAGCACGTCTTTGAGCCATGATCAAGGTAGATAAGATAAAAGGTAGAACAACACATTATGAAAAAAAGGTGTATATTTTGCTTCTTCATTAATATACTTATACGCAGCATGAAAATTGTCAAGGCAGCTACTGGGAACAATGTTTTATTGTGAGCGAAATACATTGATTTCTTAAAATGCGGCATTCTGTAATGTCTTTGCAACAATACCCTAAAGTTTCTTAACTACAGAATAAAATATATATGGAAAATTTGCATTCATTGCCATATGAAAATTGGGAGCATAAAAAGTGTCTGAGGTAATAAAATAATTGCTCCCGGAATAAGCATTCCGCATAAATTAATTAGAAGCCCAAGTGTATTGATAACATTTAAAATTCTTATTTTTCAATTTGCAAGCAGTATTATTTAAACACTTCAGTGCTTTTAATTTGCTTATAGAAATTTGAAATTGAGCATTTTAAAATTAGAAATGTTTTATATTAAACCTACCATTCCTTTTGTTGAGATCTACATCTCTTTTTTTGACCTTCGGCTTGATGAGTGCTTTCTGTTTTTAAGAAGGAAAAGCTTAACATACAAGATAAATCAGAAAACTAAAATCTGAAGAACTGGAATACTAACGAAGAATTCTTAATGCATTTTAACGTTTACAGCAGTGGAACAAAAACTCCGACAGTCTAATAAATCAAGAAGAGTTTGATCTATTTGAGGAGGGTTGATCTCCGTAAGGAAGTGAGGACCAGCACTCTCAGCTAATTTAATAAGGAATTTTTCCATACTAAAAACAATTTCTCTTTTTATCGTATTATGCAATTTCTCAGTTTTTAACTGTTGGATACTTAAAGATAAGAAAGCCAGTGTAATTAGAGTTGTTATGAATTTTAGTTATTTTGTTTCAGTTTTCTACTTCGGCGTAAAAGAAAGCTCTCTTGTTCAATATTTTGGAGGATTAATTGATGAATTTAATCATTGCGGGAAATAAAAGAATTTAAGATGCTTTATTAGTTATCAAAATTTAACCGAACTTAATTTGTCAAAGGAAATATTATGTCTTTGACAGGGAAAAATGGGAAATTTTTCATTTTAAGTAATATGAATATTCTCTAGATAAATATTATTGCATAGTTAAATTTCATTTACTAAAGTATATTTTTATTATTAGTTTAAAAGAAGAATTATATTTAAATTTATGATGCTATATTTTAAAGAATAGAATGACACTGTTCTTTAAAATGATATATCCACCTCTTCAGCTTCCATTCTGTTCTCGGTACGAGATACCGTGGTGGCTGAATATATGAGACCGATGCTACTGCTAATTCGATCAGGTCTCAAACCCTGCTGAATGAGCTGGTTGCTTAGACGATTTCACAGTTTTTCTCATCTGTAATGCAAATGTGAGGCAGTTTTTCTTATTATATTTTCCAGGAAAGCATTCTTGCCTTTAGGCTGACAACCTCCGTGGGCTTTGCCGTAATCCATCATACAAATGGACAAGTATACTCATGCTTAAGAGCTCCTAAGATTCTTCCATTGAAGAACTTTAAATTTATGAGGATATTTGGAAACGAGCACATAAATTTAAATGAACACATTTTATTATAACATGTAAAGCACAAAAATTGCTCAATTTTAAAAACTATTTTTGAAGAAAATCCGAGCTTCAATAAAATATTTCTTGGATGTAAATTTAACGGTTTGCTCAGTACAATTTGAAAAGGAATGATATAATATCAAATGTAATATTTGTTTGATTTATGCAATATACTTAATTATAATATTTATATATTTAAGAATTTATATAATATACTTAAATAGTGAAAACAACATTTAAAGAAAAACAAAAATGTTACGGGTTTCACTGTAACGACATATACTTTCTTTTCTGTCTCTCTCTCCTCCTTCTCCCCCTTTTTAGATTTTTATGTTAGTTTGTGCGACATTATTACGAAGACTGTTATGTAGCTTTTTGCTTTATTTTACTTTTTATTTTAAGGATTCTTGTTTCCTTGCTGCATTTATTGAGTTTTCTAATCATTTTCCTGGGTTTAGAAACATGAATTTTGGGAATTTTACAAAGCCCTCTACATGTGCTACGGCTGCTTGGATGAATACATGGAGTATTCGAAAGTTCAGTCAAGTGTAGTTACATCCTATCATATTATAGGTGAGACAAAATTATTATAATATAGTTTATGTTTAAATGAACGCATTAATATTAGAAAATTATTCCTCTATTTTATTGTACTGAGGGAAATTTATCGCCTTTTCTTTTTTGTTGCCCGTTTCTCTCGTTTCAAGAATTAAACAAAAGATATTTTTATGTTATTAGTTTACTTCACTTTCTGTTCTAAAATCAAATTAAAATACAATTTTGTAAAAATGTAAGATCAGCTCAATGTGTAGGGCTTGAACCCTGGAAGCGAAAAATCGAAGGACTTAAAAACTATTTAAACACTTTAATTGTTTTGAAAGATAAATTACATAGAAACTTTTTAAGTAATATAGTATAATCAGCTAATGTTAGTGAACTGAACTTAACATCATTCATCAAAAATTTATTGCATTAAATTTATTTAGCGTATTCTACTGTCTACTACTATTAAATATATTTAACACACGTTAGCTCTCAAAAGATGTGTCTTTACTTATATGTTACGCGAGGAGGGCGCCGCAGTTCGATAGCAGAACACTTTGGAAAATGTATTTTCAACACGCGTACAATTTTAAGTTCTAGCATTTCATTTAATCAAATTTTACTAAAATTTTGAAACCTTAACAAACATAAATTGCTAAATTCTGAAAGCATATTTATTAGATTTACTGAAAGTATATTTATTTAATTCATTTTGCCCTTAATGAAGGGAAACCAAGCAATAAACTGAGGAAGTTCTGGAAAATGTGCTATTCTATTTCTATGCCAATTTCATTAGTTTAAAAATAAATTTCAAGGTATTTTTTCCATTAAATGCTATTAAATTTAAAATTAATTTCGAAAAAAAAGATGGAAACTAATATTTTATATGAGCTAAGAAATTTCAACAGATACATTTATCTGAGGTTATGACTGTTATTTATAGCTGTCTCTGGGATCTCAGCTCAGTCTGTGAAATATTAAGAATCTACAATACAGAATGTGGCAAATAATATAATTAGAAACATCCTTATCAGATGACATTTACACTATTTCGTCGTACCATTACATGCTAAAATAATGCTCATGAATAATTTGTAGCTAAAAGTTGCAGATTTGGAGCAAAATGTTTAATTAATAACACTTTAATATTATTAAGTTCACATTTTACTGAGACAAATAATCAGATATAGTAAAAAGTGTTTGTCTTAAGACAATACCTTTAAATGTTATTTAATCAGCAAATCTTATTTTAAACGAAGAAACTTACCTTTAGGAAGGCCACTTCATGATCATCTGATTAAAATAGCTGAAAACATATTTTGTATTTAAGTAAAGCAATAATTCTAGAACACTGTGATTCGAGTATGGACAATTCGTAAGCCTCCAGACGACTCTGAAATCAAAAGTAACACTTTCGCAAGAATAATTTTACACTATTAAGTATTATTTCAGAACTATATGAAGTTGTACACTAATAGGTACTTCTTTGAAATTCAGCATGCTCATTTGCTTTTTTTTCCGCATTGTTCTAGATTTAGTAATTATTATTTTATTGCTTTTGGTCAGGGATATATGTTGCCCAATTACCACAACGATGATTACTATTCTTTTCTGTAAATTAAGGTTTCATATGATTATAAGAGAGCAGAAATATCTCCAGAATCTTTAGATTTAAGGACTATTTAAATTTTTTTCATTTAAATTATCTGATTGAATATATAGAAATTTTGACTGTCACACATTCGGCATGTACATACAGCGTGGTTTTAAATAATTAATCCTGATACTAAGGCTCCCATGACTTATACTGATTTAAAATAAAAGTTACATTTTACAAAACGTCCGTTAGCCTTGAAATATAGCGGGGTTTAAGGAAATAGAAATTTCAAAAAAAGTGTAGGATATTGATGATATTTCCCACTGGAATCTGTAAAGAATTCAAAGGTTTAAAAAAGTATTTATAATTAAAAATCTTCAAGAACCGAATTTGTTCAGGTAAAAAGAGTTGTATAAAAATGTTTATAACAAAAAAAGTTAGGTAAGCAATAAATCTTTGTGCCAAGTTTCAGTATCTTATCAAATGAAAGGTATTCTTAGATGAACAATCTAAAAAAATTTTCAAATCTCTTAAAGTCGTTTTCCATTTTTTTGTTAATTATTTCATTAAAATGAAATATTAGGAAACGAGCCATTTAAGCAAGCGTAAATTTTAATTAAAATCGAGGGGCCAAGAAAAATTTAAAAAAAAATATTTTCTCCTCTTCAAAAATAATAAATTAAATTACAGAACACCTCAATTCTACTAAGTATATTATTAAAATAAAAAGAAATTTTGCTAACATTTTGAAATAATTTATACTTGATAGCATTTGTTCAAGCAAAGTTTTGAATGTATACTTTCGAATGCTTTTGGAAAGCGGCAAGAAACCGGAGATAGTAAAGTGAAAGGTAATGCTCAAATTTCATGACTCAATTTAATATAGTGATTTAACAATCATGTGTTGATGGTAATTATAAAATCTGAACGTATGCGGTGTGGATGATAACTGAGTATAAAAACTAATTTTTTCGAAATTGTGTTACACAAAACAAAATTTTTTTTCTCAGTGAAAGAACTCCTCAAAAAGTATTCCATGCTAAATATAGCATACTGGCTAGCCTTATTTTTCCGCTTTTATTAAAAACTCTAGAAAAATTCTATTTTTAAATAATAAAATTATTCAGTGCAAAGTTATGGTCCTATTTTGAAGCGCGTGTTAAGAAAAATTAAGAGATAATTTCAAACATGTCATTGTACTCAATGCCAGTCGGGTGAAAAGTTCGGGCAAACTTATATTTCATTTGAAACTACGTTTCCACTGTCTTTGTATTATGTTTTTTAAGCATGCGTGATTAATATTTGTTTCTTTCATTTTTCGACTACCATAACTTTCAAGCGGCCCGAAACTTTGAGCAACAGTATTAGCCAGTTCCGCAATATCATTGATTAGTAGAACTGAAAGGGGTATGCTTGTATTTCTCTGTTAAGAGTTTTTGCTCTTATGCAACTTGTGGAATAAGATTTTCTTACCTTCCCTTTTAACATTGGCCAAGTTGTGATGAAAAACTCTCGAAAAATCGATCAGGTAAGCTCCTCGGGCAATTAAAGCCAAGCTCAAAGCTACCAACACTTGCACGTACACTGCACGTCGGACCAACATGTTGCTGCCAATGGAAATCTTCCGGGTTCCGGAGCGTGAGGATGTTCCTAAGTAGCGATCGTCAAATAACCGGATGAAAGGACTGGCGTTGGGGACCGGGGCTTTTAACGTTAGCCTGGGCCTACGCATGTTGAAGGAGAAGCGCGTCGTCGCGGGCATGCGTAGATAAAACGGCCAATAGCAGCCCTCTCACCTACTGCTTTTTCTTCGAATGGGTGGAGGCTGAAGATGACATCATTCACTTCACAAATCTATACCTAAGGATTCTGTTTCGAATACCTTGATATCAATAATAGTTAGTCAGCAATTTTAATTTAGATGTCGGAAAATTCATCTGGGGCCATGGAATTATTTTATTTTTTCCTGCTTTTTATATATAAGGTAAACATCCTTCAAGAAAAAAACGTGCATTTAAAATACGTATACGGAGGTGCCTGAACTTTGCGATTAAAATTAATTCAAACGCAGATATTTTCAAGGCAGCAGGATGCAAATAAGCTCCAGTATTCTGCGCAGAATTATAATCTAGCGCCTCAGCATTCTGTATAAACCGAGTCGTAGCTGCAACACTTGAAAACACACTAACGTTTAGATAACATTCATTCATTTATGAAAAACATTCTACATATTCCTACGAGAAGAAAAGCCTTTCAGGAAAGTTTGCAACCAAAGGAAAATAGTTTTGCCACTTTTCTGCCATCTAACACTCGGATGTATCAAATCTTTGGTTCAGGTGATTATTAAAAAATACGATGCTTTAAAAATATCTTAAGAAAACCAAAGTTTGAGTCTTTAAGTACCCAAGGACGAAAATGTTCTTTCGTATTTGCTGGGAAGGATTCTTCTGATGATTAAAGCTGCTGTATACAGCTTTCAGCTATTTCAGAACCTGATTTAGGTTATATTAGTCTATATAGGAGTTAAGGGGCAACTAAGTGGATTGATAAATAGTTAGTTATAAATGGAGTGAATGGATCTAAAATTACTCACAGTGAGCTACATATATTCTGGGAAATAAATTTAGAGGAGTCTTCCCATGATATACACATTGAGTCTTTCTGGAAACTTAAAAGTCTATGAACAAAAGATTTTGAAATTTTTAGAATATTTTCAAAGTATTGTTTTGTAATTCAGGAGTATTAAAAATATGTAAATACTGTGTACCTGCCAGCCGAAAAGTCCTTACAGAAATAAAATCAATGGAAACAAACGTTTAGGTGTTATGATCTCATTAACAGTTATTTCAAAAAGGTTTTACGTTTCAGATTTCTTGACAGTGATATGATAGTCTAACAGTGGAATAAAAGTTTCCTCACCGTTTTGATAAAGTGTTAAAAATTAAGTCGTTTCAAATGTCATTCGTTTTATGAATTCACTTTTCCTAGATATGCCTTGTTTGATTTGTTCACATTTATTTATTTGCTAAATGGATGTCACGTCTTCAGATGGCTTGTAATAGCTGTTTGAGCACATAATTTAACAGATCTAATTTAAGTTCAATTCTTTCCATGTAAATTTTTCTAACTTTTAGAAAAAGAAAAAGATTAAAAAAGAGCAGACTACTGTTACCTACATCCTCTCTTGGAGTTTTGGACTATAAATGATTAAACCAATCTATATTCATGAAAAAAATATGACACACTTTCTTTACTTAAACTACGGGAAAATAAAAAGATTGCTTCTTTTAAAAAAAATCGGCTCTTTCCCGAAAGACGTTTTAAATTTATTCCCCTTACTTACGAGAAGCAGAGTATTTGTTGCAGAAAATCTTACGCCCTAAGATGTCTTACGCCACAAGAAGAAACCTCTAAATATATGAGAAATAAGCAGTCTAATGAAAATGGACGACGTCAGGTAAAACTGACTTTTCTAATTTTTTCCCTGGCACCAAATAATCTCAATTCAACCTACACTTATTAAAGTAGAGCTTCATGTCTAGCAGAATGTACTGACGCATTATGTATAAAGTTAAGAATTGCAATAATAGCAAATTCAAAAACTGTGAATGTATTTACTGTTGAATATGTAATTTTTTTATGGAATTATTTATCATTTCTTATGGTTTCTGAATTTATTTGCGATACCTGTGGTAATATATTAAACGTTTTCACACTGGTATTAATAAGTCACAACTTTTAGGAAAATAATTTCTATGACGAAAACCATCGTCATAAAATTCGGCAGAAAAACACATTAAATTTTAAACTCATCTTTTAGTTTGTTTACATTTGGCATAGCAATTTAATAGCAATTAAAATTCAATGAATCCTCATTCCTGCGTAAGTATATTAAATTAGATATTTCGAGGAACTCCAACCCCCTTTGCCTTAAGGCTTTGTCATGATTTAAGTTCTGCGTACCCTAGCGAGACATTTCTAGAGAGAACGTTTTGGGCATTCTAGTGGAATTTAGTAACTGCGAAAGGGAAATAAGGCATTAGAGCATCCATGCATGATTATTCGAAAACAGCTGCATAGGAATTTATGTTTATTAGCTATATTAAATGCACTTTACGCATGTAACTATAACGCATGTAAAAAATATAATTATTAAAAATATATTTTGACTTTTTAAAACTTACTTATTTAAAATGCCAAATTCAGTCAGAGCTCAGATTTTTTAAGAATATAAAGCAGTAATCAACCAAGAAGCTTAACTAGCATTCCTACCAGACTAAAAAAAACTAGTATTTAATATCGCTAGCTTCTCGGCCTTTTGGTTAATAAGAAGAAAGTGTAATACATAACATGGATAAAGAGATTGAATATACTAATCTCTTTCAACAAAAACGTATGATTTTTGTTGAGCTTGCGATTAAATTCTCCAGTCAAACTATAACATAGTAATGATAGTTGCAGCATATTATTTATTCTTTTCTTAACGATACAAATTGAAAAATTGGCTTTTAATTTTAATTTTTGAATTTTTGATTTTCGTGCTACCATGTTTTACGAGGCTCTGTCTGTAACACATTATGTCCCATAATCGAGATTACCTTTATGACAGTAAAAATATTTTACTTTCCCGTTTGTAAATTTTGCGCGTTCACTTATCGTATGTGACACTCTCATATTTATAACTTTTGAATTTATAGATCAGAAGAATCTCAGTTTTTTCATATCTTAAAATTAAATATTCAAAGCAAAATATTTAAATTTTAGTAGCTACGTAGCACCTCGTAGCACCCTACATTTATAATTCAGAGCTATTCATACTGATTTTAAGGAAGAGAAGAGAATATTTCTTATATCTCTTTAAAAAAATTTTTTTTTATTTTTAAAATTTGAATAACAGTTTAACAGTTAGTGAATGCAAATACTATTTTTATATGCTTGAGTATGTTACAGAAATTTTACTTACTAAATTATTATACTGAAATATAGTTTCCCTTCCATGAGCATACAGGAAAAAAAGTGGGCTGTGGTTTGAAATAGAGAAAATCCGTTTACTTTAAATAAAGGAAAGTGGAAGATAAGTATGCGTGTGCAAGAACAGTGTTGGAACATATTTTTTTCAGGAGCTTCCGTATTATAAAAATTTTTCCCATATTAGTAATATTTTCTTCCAAGTTAAAAATTTTTACTCTCCTAAATCATGTTAATTTAAATGTAAAATATCTTATTGGATTTTGATATGTTTTCCATTCTTGGCACTAAACACACATCAGGACTGTAAATACATTTAACTGGTAGCTCTAATTCTTAATGACGTCCAAAACCTGAAAAGCAAGAAACACTAAAGGAATGCGGAATCACTTGTAGGTCATCACAATCGTATTACATGAATCCATACTTAAACCATCTCAATGAAAATTTAATCACTGGGTTAGAAAATATTACATTGAACTCTTAACAGAGAAAGGTGTATTTTTTTATAAATTGCACTTCGCTGAATTGCTTTTAATATTTATAACCTCAGTAATGTAATATTAATGCTTTGTTAGTCCTAAACTATTATTTGACGCTTTGGAGAACTCTAATATGAAGATGTAGATTATCATATTTGAAAACGCTGCAACAGTTCAAAGATAAAATATTTTCATTGCAGCAAAAAACATATTTTTCTGATTGGTAACAATATGATTATAATATATTTGAATGCATCTGTATTACTTAACATTCGTTAAATATATAAAATTTAGATAAAAGGCTTCTTCGTAAGTATTTCTTTCTAAGAATTCTAAATTTTAACGTTTTCAAATAAAATTCATACTATGAATATTAATTTACTCCAGATTTAATGTTACTGCTTATTAAGTTTTCCCACCATAACTTCTAGCCCCAAGATACTCGGAATATATATTTTTATGATATTTTACAAGTGTAATAAATTTTTAAAGATCTCTGTGCATAAAAATTCATTTCCTCTGAACAGAACTTTTATCTTCTTCTTTAAAGCTTTAGAATAACTGATTCTTTCCTTTCTGATTGTCGAGCTGACAATAGATAGCTCCACACCTTTCTCACGCAACCGAAAGATGAGAGTTTTCGAAGATTTCACAAGACTGCTTTGATATGGCCGATACAGCCTGAACAGGAGTGTGGTTACATCAGTTAATTAACCGATGCTCTCAGTCAATATGTACAAGATAATGTGCACATCTGGCAGATCTGCATACAACTGCTGAATGCTGCATTCTGACCCTCCCCACCAGGAAACTTCTCGAATTACGTTAAGCTACATGCTACATTCGTTCCACTGTGAGAAAAACGAAAACATAGCCGTGTCTAATAACAATTGCATTGGCTTACTTAAACTTTTGTTTATATATTAGATAAATTTGCTTTATTTCTTTAAAACGTGTGTCCTCCCTGGATATTATAGTAGTTAATGCTAGCCTGTAATGAAAGGTGTGGTTTCGATTAACGCCAAATCATAAAAGTGTAGCCTTCAGCGGGAGTCAAAACCATACCCTATATGTGCGTTGTTTTTCCGCCAACTTTTCTAGTGTAATATCTGTCCCCCCTACAATGCTTCCTGGACAATGTCCTAAGCGATAAAACAGCTAAATGATCGATGATGATTAAGTAGCATGTGTCCAGCCACTGGATGAAAAAAATTGCTTTATAAATATTTCTACTTACCATTTAGTATCCTATTGTTTTAAACGAGTCTTCTGGCTTAAGAACTTCCTTATCCTCCGGAACTTACGATGTTTCTTAACTGACTACTACCGCATATAGCGCTATTGATAGTATTTAATCGTTCTGTAATACACTAATGTAAATTTTAGCACAGAGTAAATTATTCATGTTTTTCACTAGAATTTTCGTAAAAGAGTGTTTGAGTAAGACAAAGTTCGTTTTATGCAATTTGGGGAAAAATGTTTCTAATACCTTCCAGTAATGCTTCATTGTATACATGAACCTACCTCCATCGGCAGTCTCACGTTTTTAAGACAACAAGAAAATTATATTCAGAATATTACACAATTTAATTTTAGAATGAAAAAATATTATTGTATCTTCAAGCCAGCTGATTTATTTCCCGTTTGGCAAACTAAATCATACTCATTTTATTTATTATGTTGAATGCAACAATAAACTGTCCTGTTGTTTACGTAAAACGTTATGTTTTAAGTCCTTCTCACACAGCATGCCCCCAAAAATATACGTATAATTTTGGTAAAAAAAGGTTGTGGTACTTTTTTGCACGTTATTTTTATTAAAGTTTTAAAAATTAAAAAAAACTGAAGATACTATCGATGCTTTATCGTATTTTACGCACGTTAGTTTTACGAAAATTATATCAAACGAAATATACTGATTAAAAATTGTCCACAACATAGTGGTACGTTTCATTTGTTACTATCACGAATGTTTTACGAATTCTAAAAACCTTTTAAAAAATCTATGATTCATAGTATCTGTTGTTTTATTTCTCATTTTACAGTCCCTCCCCCTTCGAACAAAAAAAAAGGAAGTATGTGCAAAAATAGAGATTTTTTGTATTGAGTTTTAATACCATATATTAATATTATTATTTAATCATCATCATAATAATAATAACTCTACGAAATTGCAAACTGAATCCTGATACTTTACATGAATTTCAGTTCCTTTAATCATTATTATAAAAATCACATGGCTAATTTTTTAAATTTTGTTTAATATATGGGAAAATGATATAGTGATTTTAATAGTTTTTATATGAGAAAAAATAAATAAAAAATGTAAATAAATAATTACATTTTATATTTTTCTTGAAAAAGTTAAGGACATTCTTAATATGGAGATCTTCAGAATAAGTACAACGTTCGGGTTAAATGAAATCAAAATTTACGTGGTTAATTTTTACGATAACTTATCAAAATTACCCTTGTACGATTAAACACTGAGCATACACATAGACAAACATTTCTAATTTTCGTATAAAAATTGATTTATTACTTTACTACAGAGCTGCTGAGAATAGCAATTTATACAATGCAAAAAGTAAATTTATTTCATATGTTAATTTAGAGAATTTCTTAATATTTTTAATTATAAAGAAAAAAAAAAGCGTTGTAATTCTTGTTCACTGACCAATGGCAAAGCAGGAAATTCTACTTCCGGCGGTGTGGCGGAATATTTGTCAAGTCAGCAATGATGGCGATATCGAATCGACGTTGCTACGAAGAATACGTATTGGTTGCTATATCAGATCTGATATTACAGTATTATTTGAAGAAAGTAAGTGAAAATTTTATATTTTCAGTGTTTAATATTCATGCTTTCTTCACCTATGTAAAATTTTACGAATAGATTCACTCTGGGAAATGTGATTTTTCTAAAGCATGTGTTGTGAACG
Organism: Stegodyphus mimosarum; assembly: GCA_000611955.2. Taxonomy (NCBI): domain Eukaryota; kingdom Metazoa; phylum Arthropoda; class Arachnida; order Araneae; family Eresidae; genus Stegodyphus; species Stegodyphus mimosarum. Next base: position 298,046 of record KK117213.1, read on the forward strand.
AATCATTTATTTTCAGCATTTGGTACTGTTAATAACATAAAATACCATCAATAAATTGAAAACTTCCTGTTTTGCACTTGCGTGTTTCTCACTTTCTTATAGTTATATTGGGTTTTACTCAAGCATTTTAATATTTATCTTAAAACATACTGCAATTGAGCAAGAAATAGCCCAATGGAAAAAGAAAGGCAATTTTAACATGATTAATTATTCAGAAATCTGTTCTGAAAAATGCATACACTAACTGCGCTTAAAATATCTACCTTATGCCAAAAAATAAAGCATGTAACTTTTCATTTATTTATGAAATTCACATTTTTTATATGTTCACTATTTTTCCTAAAAATAATTTAATTGAATTTAGTTTTATAAATTTGCCTAAATCTATAACTCGGAGATAGTGTGCTATTAAAAATGAAATTTTATGTGATAAAACACAGGTACTTTTGCTCCATATCTGTGTTAATACTGAATACTGAATATTCATACTGAATTTTCATGCACTTATAATTACTGAAATATAAGTTTTCTTTAAGTCCTTCATGAGTGCATTACTTTTTTGTTAATTTAATTTGTTTGATTTTTGCTGTTTCAAATGATCTGCCATAATTCAAGTAAGAATGCTTGCTTTCCTTTAAGTTTTAAATAAATTAATAGATTTATTACTATTTACTGCAGCTTCAGGATTCTCTATACATAATATTTCAAGTGAAAAACTTAATGGTTATTTCGTTTATTAGAATTGCATGAAAATATTCATTTAAAAGTTAGTATTTGATCTAAAATACTTTAAACTATTTGAATTATATTTTATTAAATTAAGTATTTTGATATAGCAAATGGAAATTGTAAATATGCAGAAATGCTTATATAAAATCAAGAAATTGCTGATATTTTTGTTGTTTTTTTCCCTTGTAAATTAAAAAAAAAAATTATATTACAGTCTGGTGAATCAGTGTCCTGCTGAGCTGTAGTAAACAGGATATCCAGTCTGTCAGATCATCAAAGAGACAGATTTGGGATTTTCAATAATGTATGTACCATTACGATTTCATACGAAACAAATGTACCATTACGATTTCCCATTGTTAATGAACCATTACGATTTCATACTTGTTGATACGAAACAAACATACCATTACCATTTCATAGTTATTGAAATCGTAATGGTACAAATTTGTTTGAATCAATAATGTTTGTTTATGAGTATGACCAAAATAAATTTTTATAAGCAAAAAAATGATTTATGTTAATTATGAAATGTAAATAAGGTAATTAAGCAATTTTCTTCATAGTATTGCACTAAGCATTAATACTGCAATATGAGATTCCAAAAATAAAACATTTCAGGAAATTTTACTCAGTATATCTTGATGATATGTAAATTCATGTTGTTGAACGGAAGTTTGCTTTTGCACAGGAAAGTAATTCTATTGATCTAACATCCACATGAATCAAAATTTTTTAAGAATGATTACAGTTTCTAAGCTAACTTAAAATTTTCCCATTTTGAAAATATACGCATCATATAGCACTAGTTTTCCACGGAACAGAAATCAATACCAATAGAACAGGTGGTAAAAAAAGTTCAGTTAATGGAGGGGACTAATATAAATGAGAATGTCCTGATGTAGTTTCAGTAGGAAATGAAACTATGATTTCAGACCTTGAGAGAAATAATGAAACTGAATTTTTGTGTAGTGAAGATGAAATTCTCTACATCTAAGAAAAACTCTGATTAATGTAAGTCCTATAAATTCATGTATTGCAACAGAACTAGAATTGACTATTTGTACTAAGTATGTGGAAAATGCATGCTTAAAGTTTTGTTTATTTCTTTAAAATATTCTGCATGGTTATTTTTTACCAGAAAAAAATTAAAGTTAAAAAAGTAGCTAAAAGCTGTTATTTATTTATTATTTAAAAATTAAATTGAAAATAATAAACTAGTTTTCAAGAATGGAGTAAAACTAGATTTGCAGCAATTTTAGCTTATGAAGTTTTGCTATTAGTAATATGAATTTTAAGTATCATAATTTAAAATGTTTTCTAGAGAACGAAGTATAGAACGTTTGAGATACATTACTGCCACTAAGTCGTGTTGGATCCACTGTAAAGTAATTTTTTATTCTACATTAACTCAATTAACCCTTATATCCTGTTACAGATATATTTTTGTATTACTAAAAATAATAAATTTATGAAAACTATAAGAAAATGCAAAACATTATTTAAAATGACAAAGGTAGAGTCTAATTGAATCTAATAAGTTGGAAATGCTGTCTGTCTTTCCACGAGTGAAAAAATAACTTCAAATAAAATTTCTTTATTCAGTGTTTTATGTTATTTGTTTATTATTATTGTAATCTAATTTATCATATTTACTCACATATTCCGTTCTTCTTTTCACTAATATATATTATGCATTTCAAACGACTTTATCAGTTTCAGCAATATTATTTTTACCTACGCAAATACTTTGCTATTGGTATATACAATATACATTGTTACAATAAATCAGTTTCTAAACCATATGCTAGGAAAATTAAGGAGGAAAGTACAGGGAAAATATACAAGTAAATTGTGACATTTAGTGCTATTTAAGTCTGTTTCTAATATTTATACTAGAATGCAAAAATTACCAAATACTGTACATCAGGTTAAACACGGAGAGTCATCATTTCTTATTACCAAATACTCTTAGCTCATATTCTATTTTAAATTGAAAAGCTCCTTTGCGCCCAAGTGCTTAAAGCCTCCCAGAATTGGTACTTTGACCTAACTTCTATTCCTCGTAAGTAGTAGTAGTTCAGCTGCATGGAGTTGTTTCAGCTTCTGTCATGTGTAATGTAAACATGATTAGCTTCTTTTAAATATACCCATCATAAAACTATTCCACCAGGTAGACTTCTTTCATATTTTGCCTAAATTGTGTCATCCTGCTAATTATGAATTTATTAAAATTAGTAAGTTAAGCTAAAACTTAAAACTGCTATTATCTGTTAAAATGTATAAATTTACTGACAATGTTTCACTTAAATTATTGTGTATTTAATTCATTTTAAGTATGTGTAAGCAAATGCATATACAGAATTATGTTTTGAGTATCTAATTCATTAATTTGTGGGCTGCGTTTTAGAAAATTTATTAATGATTTATACCACATTAATATTACTAAAAACTTTGTGATTTTTACATAATTGAGCTTTTTAAAATAGCTGGGTCAAATAGCAGAGAAAGAAGCTTCATGTGGATCATAAATTAATATTACATGGGAATTTTTCATTTATTTAAAGAAAATATTCAAGCCACAATTGAATTTTTTCACTATATTATTTGCATACAAAGTTTGCAGCAAATATTCCCTGCAATTGAAATGACATTTTTTTTTGGCCAGGATAGGAAATTTACATAGTGAAAGCACTAACCCTATTTTGAGATGTTAAAAAAGAAAGATAAGAAAGTTTTGAATTTAAATTGATTTTTTGATGAAGACTTCAATCATTTAGTCTTGCTATCATTCTAAGTGGCTTTTTTAAAATTTGTAGTGTATTATTTATAATTTTATTGTTATTCATCTTTCTGTTTGTTTTCTTATTTTGATGAGAATACTTATGAATGTAGCCATAAAATATTTTATATTGCAAACTGAGATGCCGCTCTTATCTTAATTAAATATTTGTATTCTGATTCTGGAGGAAATAACTGATAGTACTTTTAATTGTGTATTGGTTTCTGGATTATTGAAATGTGTAAAATAGCCATATATATGACTAATAATTTAATGCATAAAACGTCCTGTATTAAATATGTTTTTAGTACTTATGTAAAGTAAGCAAAATATAATGTTAACCATAAGATATCACCAATGTAGTAATTTAAATTATTTTAAACTTTTATTTTAAATTAAAGAGTCAGTATGTTTTAGTCATCATCATTTACTAATCCTCAAGTTGATTAGTATAAATAGTGATAGGCTGCTTGAATTTGCACTCCATTTAACCTCATAAGTTGAGTTTTTAAGCAAGCAGGTCTGGCACATGTTGTGTATAAAATTGTATTATAATTTCACAGTAATATTCTTGACAAAAACAAGAATGAATTCCCCCTTAAGCGAATATAACTTGAAACTGAAAATGAATTGTAATTGCTATGCTTTTAACTATGGTATTATTAAAGATGCATTGATTTATATTAAGTTCTTTATTCTTAAATTATATTAGTAAATAAAGACATTACGTTCTGCTATCAGATTTCATTCGAGGTCTTTTCAAAGCAAAATGTGCTATTGGTCATGCTGCTAATTTAGCACCTACCACTCCTTGTATTTAATTAAAGTAACTCTCACTCTAATACTTCTAAAACTTAAGCATGACATATTTAGACAAAATTTTAAACCGCAGTATGTATGTTTATAAGGAATTCTCTTTTTTTGTTTTGATGCATTAAGCCAGTTTTAAAAAGAGAAAACATTTACTTGCCTAAAATTTAAGTTGAACAACATATTTCCTGTTCATAAGCCTTTTTGGAATATACAGAACTACGTGTTAACAAAATGCTCATTTTGTAAAATGATCGTGATGCTAAGCAAAATGCTTCTCTTTGACTGTGTTCAATAGGTTAATTAATGTATTTTAAAATAATTTATTGATATTTAAGTATCATCAAATAAAGTAAAACAAATCATTCATTTTTCCAAAACTTACATATTTCTATTCTATAGAATCAGCTTGATTTAATGCAGGGCTTCTTAAACGTTTTTTAGTCGCGACACCTTTTTATCACTGAAATTTTTTTACGACCCCAGGACCACACAATATTTACGAAAATTTTGTAGGACCCCATAAGCATCGCCCAAATCCGACACACATGTGAGTGAAACTATCAAATTTTCGTTTCTACTGTAATATACTATTGCAGTTTTAGGTCATTAATTTTAATTTCTAATTTTAAGGCATAGAACAATATGAAAATTTTAAATAAGTAACAAGCAAAATCACAGCGACACGTACAAAGGAAGTAAACTGAACTATCGCATTATAAAAAGAATGCGTTAAAACGTTTTCATTTTTTCTTTGTCTGTATTATCTTATCTATTTTCAGATACATTGTGTAAAAATATTTGGTAATTGTAAAATTATTATAATAAATTAAAGAAATATCAAAACTGCTAAAATGTTTGGCGACCCCCTGCTGCAGACCCACAGTTTAAGAAACAGATTTAATGTATCTTTCTGTATTATAAAGTAATCCTATTTTGTGAAATTATTACAGATTAAGTGTAATTTTAGTCATATAAAAATACATATCTCAGAGATTATTATATGTAATTAAGGATTTTATAACTGTTGTTGCAAAGAGCGTAGGTGTCATTTAAATAACATTTACTATTCTTGGAGGAATTCTTCATAATGATGGCAGTACTTTTATTTGAGTCAAAACATGCTCAAAATGCCACAATTACAATTATGAAAAAGGTCTTTGTATTGCTTAAGAAGATTAATTTCTAATATATACAAAAAGCTGCCTTCCTGGTGTCTATCTTTATGTCTGTAATGTAAATAAATTTTTCATTTATTTTGCTAAACTGTATAGAAAAAGAAATTAATTTAAACCGCTGCTACCTAGGTAGCAAACTTATAAAGGTTTCGTTTTACAAGCTACAATTTGGCCTTCATAAGAGTAGGACAAAGTTTCTGTAAAGATACTTTTATGAAATTTTCTGTATTTCAAACAGTGGCCGACTTATGTAAAGGTGTTGGCACCATTATACATCTGTTTCTTCTCAACTATAAGGATGCGGTGTCTGTCCTAGCGTTAAGTAATCTTTAAATAAGCATCTAAAACATGCTCAGAATAAAGGAATAGAGGAATAAATGTTAAAATAGGCATAATGTGTAATATATTTTAGGCCATACTATTAATTAGTTTCATTTATAATGTAATTCATAGCATTAAATAGAGATGAATGTTTCATCTCTTCTCTATTCGATACACAGAAAGGAAATTTTTGTTATTAAGTTGTAAGATTTATCCTAAGTTTATTAACAGTTATTTTAAGTTTTGTATCTTTCCTATCTTATTCTAATTTCAGCTTACAATTTCCTGCCAGAATGTAATTTCAGAAATGTTCAGTTAATGCAAATGAGAAAGAGTACTATTTAAGTCGATACTTCACCGACTTCGAGAGAGAGAGAGAGTCTGATTTCTTGACTAGCGTGCGTTTGCCTTTGCCTAATTTCTTAGTTACTACACTCGGCCATACCTTAGGTCCTTGCTTGGCTTCGCCGACTAATTAATACTTAGGGGCCAACTAGTTAGATTTCTGATAGCTTCGGCTATATCTTTCAATCAGCTTAGTTAAGCTAGTTTAGTTTAAGTTTATTTTTATTTAAGTTCAAGCCCGAATGGAGGCTTTGTGTAAAGCTCCAAGTAGGAACTGTTTGTAGATATACTGAAAAATAAAGGGCTGTGAACCTTCCTTGTCTTACGTGTTTTGTTCACACACTTAAGAGATTATTCGCTTTTTAGTCTTCGTGAGGTTCTAAGTTAGAACTTTAGAATTAAATAAGTAAAACCCCACATTTGGCGCCCGAAAGTGTTCTTAACGAACCATGCCGCTAGGTAGTGAAGAATTCTCGTTGACCCCTCCCGCTTTTCAGTACCCTCAGCCACAAACAAACCCCATGGAGAGATTTGGATTCATCTTGGAAACGATGAGAGCGGCGATGAAGCCAACAGCAACGTTTGACGGCAAAGGATCCGTAATCACCTCCCTGGAACAGCTGGAGTTACACTTTACATTATATCCTGTCAACCAGCCACAGAGAATAACAATCGCTACGTCGAACTTAAAAGGTCAAGCCCTCAGCTGGTACAAGAATATTGGCAAGGATTTGTTGGGAGATCCAGAATCCGAAACGTATACGTGGGAAAATTTGAAAAATTTGCTATTGAAAGCATTTCCAGTTGTAAAAGATCGCGAAAGACTCTAATCAGAATTATTCAGTAAATACCTAACAAATGTGGACGAATTTACAGATTTCATCTTAAGGAAAATTCTTATTGTCAAATTATTATATGGGAAAAGGCCTGACAACGAAATCATCGAAATAATTTTACCGCGGTTGCTTCCGTCAATTCAAGACTTTCTTGAAGTTAGAAACCCGCAAATGCTGGAAAGCTTATTTGAACTAGCTGTCAAATTTCAGAGTAGGCGAACGACGGCAAACGCGCGTGTAAAGAATTTTACGCAGTATTCAAGGTTTCACGCTCAAACGAAACCTCAATCAGCAGAATTACTATTGACAAGAGGGGAAGGTAGAAAAGCCGGATAGAAGGAAAGCCGGTCAGACCAAAGCAAGGGGAAATAAAAAGCAGTTGGACAAAGGGGGCGAAAAAAGGATTTAAACTAATTACGGTGACTAGAAAGAGGGGGAAGTCGCCGTGTGAGAAGGTACATCCCTCAGAAATCATGTTGAATACGGTAGTCGTCTAAAATTTGGCCTTGCAAGAAATCCAAATACTACTAAACGATGTCCCTACGACCGCCTTACTAGATACCGGGGCTCAATGCAGCTTCCTTTCGCAGGAATGTTTTAAAAAACATTTTCGTCGTTACAGACTATTTAAGATAACGGGACAACGCGTGATTGCTGCCCAAGGCAAATAGCATGTCTTCTTGGGAAAAGTGGGGCTGCATGTTCAAATCAAAAACGAGACGCAAAAAATTAATTTTCTTGTTGTAAAGAATCTGTTAACGGCAGTCATATTGGGGGTTGATTTCTTACGCGCAGCTAGCGCAAAAATTTATTTCAAAGATTCTACCTTACAGGTCAAGATGGATAAAGTGGAAGTTGAACAAGCCGAAATGCTAGAACGTTAGCTGAATCACCTCGAAGAAGGTGAAAAAGAAAAACATTAAAGAATTAGTAAGAATTTTTGCCAAATTATTCGACGAGAAGCCTGGCTTCTGACTTACTGTATCTCACGCTATCGAGACTGGTAATGAGCCCCCCAGTTCGTTCCATACCATACCGTTATGATTGGGTGAAGGAGGATATTCTCGAGCAACACATTGAGAAATCCTTGCAAATGGTCCACGATGCGGTGTATTTTCCGCAGTTCTACAAAGTTGTGGCGGCGTATGTCAGGTCATGCCACTTGTGTCAATTAAATAACGACGTTAATTACAAACTGCCGGATACTTAAACAGCATAGAAACCACTTTCCCAAATGAATTGGTTGGCATTGATTTGCTTGTTCCCTACCCTAGAACAATTATCGTGGATCATTTCTCAAAATGGATGGAAAAAATTCCCCTTAAACGGGCCTCAGCAAAAATAGTAGCAGATTCGTTTCTTAATAAATATATTTTAAAATACGGGATCCCAGTAAACGTAATATCAAATAATGGTAGGCAATTCGTAAGTAATTTGTTTGAAAACCTGTGCACAGGCCTTGGCATACGCTATCTAAAAATGGTACCTTATAAACCGCAATCAAATATTGCGAAACGCGTAAATAAAAATATAGTTAAAATTATTCGGGGATATGCTAAAAATTATCCTGACCGTTGGGACAGCTGCATCAATGAATTAGGCTTTGCCTTTAGAACAGCAAAGCATCATACTACAGAAAAAACGCCCGCAGAATTGTTCCTAGGAAGAAAAATTTTAACGCCTCTGGATAAGCTATTTTCATTCAACAAAGACAGGAAGAGTTTAAATTGAATGATATTCAGAAAATTATTAATGAGGCCATCAAAAATTCTGATGCGGCGAGGTCGAAACAAAAATTATACTATGATAGAAAGAGACGCGATGTAGAATACCATAGGCCGGAAAGTCCTAAAATTAAAGAGCATTTGTTATCGTCTGCGCTCGAAAATAGAGTGGCCAAATTTGAGCCCAGGTTTGAGGGCCCTTTTATGATAGAGAAAATTAAATTCGCTACGATTTATTTAAAGGTAGAAAATGGCCAGCAAACAATTGTTAATGTGGACCAGATTAAACCGTATTATAGTCGTACGGATTTTCAAGTTCTAAGAGGTATTGCAAGCTTCTAAAACCGCGCCAGGATATTAAATTCACCGTCGCCCAGCAAGGTTTCCCCAGCAGCAAAAAGAAAGCGAAACGAACGGAACATCAACAAGGTCCAAGCTCCTCCAGAACAAGGAGTACGAAACACACAAACGTTCCCCTTCAACCGAAGCCAAATACCTCGAGAGTTACCAAAAGAATATGCCAGCCGAGATCTGTGAAAAGAAAACAACCAGACGACGCAAGATCTATTCCTTTTCAGGCACCCAGAAGAACCAAGAGGGTTTTGAAAGATCCAGAGGCAAGGTCGACGAACCAAAGAGGAAACTAGAGTTCCAGAATCCTCAACCGAGAAGGAAAACAGGCCGTTTCAACGCCCGAGAAATGAAAAAAGAATGTCTGGAAGCGAATACCAGCCGTCCGAGACGACTGAGGGTCCGAAGTTTGAAATCGCAGACATGGCAAGAGTTCTGTGCTAAGAGAATGCAGGAGTATAGAAACTAAAAAGATAAGTGACAATTTTCCTTGTTTTCTATTTTGTATTGAAAGTTCGATTTATGTCATGTGTTTTAAAATGCTAAATACTATTTAAAGCAAGAAATTGAATTCTCAAGTTTGTGAGAATGTAGTTGTAACTATCTGTTAAACAGGAAAGATTTTTGAATTCGCAAGTTGGCGAAAATTTATTTTGTAAGTACTTTCTTCTAGAGTTCTCAAGTTCCGAGAAACTAATTTGAGAATATATTTAGACGAAGACTTCAACTGTGTTAACTTAAACATTGTAGCCAAGCTTTGTGAATTTTGTATAGCAACTATAACGAATGATGTAAAATGAATTTTAAAGTATTACGTATTAAAATGTTCTACTGAGTGTCGTTCTACTGAGTGCTTATGTTAGCTTTTAAACTATCGTAAAAGTTTCTATCAGTTAAAAACTATCAGTTACTACTTTAACTATCAGTTACTACTACTATCAGTTACTAACTTTAAACTATCAATTAAAAGTTAAACTGATACAAATGTAAGTTTTGGTCAAGCATGACTCTAAATACTTTGTATAAAAGACGAATTGAATGAAAGTATAGATTGAATGCGCTTAAAGTTAGGCTCTTCAGGCTTCTCTTAAGAATTTTAAAATTTAAGCTCTATTTTAGGACATTAGGTCTAGTTTTGTGTTTAAGGAGTTTTCTAAGGTCTGGAAAGTTGAGTAGTTAGTATATACTGGTTATTAGTTAGTATTATAGTAGTTAGTATTATACTGGATAGTGGTAGTTTGTCTTCGCTGAAATACAACAATAAAACCTCGTCTCTGAACAATTTCTGGAGAGCAGAGGGGGAGAAGAATTAAAGTTTGGTGTGAATGAAAATGTTTGAGGGCCAAATTAATTTCAAGAAACTGTATTGATAACACATGGAAATTGTTATGAATAGAACTAACACTTTTTCCTTCCAGAGGATTGGAAGGTGAACACTGACGTCTGATTGAAAGAAAAGATGAAATAGATGGATTTAAAACCTATTCAAATTGTGAATCTGTATTTTTCTTAGTTTTAATCTAACTTTAGAAATTTGTGTAAAGTTGGCCGTAAGCAGGAAAGGTTTTAATGATGGAATTCATTCAAGAAAGCAGTTTAAAATTTTGATAATAAAGACTTCTTGTTTAGAATTTAAACTATTAAACACGGTCGTTTAAGACCTTATTCATCGAGTAGTTAAATTCTGGTGGGGAAAGATGTAAGGTTTATCTTTAGTTTATTAACAGTTATTTTCAGTTTTGTATCTTTCCTATCTTATTCTAATTTCAGCTTGCGATTTCCTGCCAGAATGTTATTTCAGGAATGCAGTTAATGCAAATGATAAAGAGTACTATTTAAGTCGATACTTCACCGATTTCGAGAGAGAGGGTCTGATTCCCTGAGTAGCGCGCGTTTGCCTTTGGCTAATTTCTCTCTTAGTTACTACGCTCGGCCATACCTTAGGCCCTTGCTTGGCTTCGCCGACTAATTAATACTTAGGGGCCAACTAGTTAAGACTTCTGATAGCTTCGACTGTACCTCTCAAATAGCATAGTTAAGCTAGTTTAGTTTAATTTAAGTTTATTATTTAAGTTCAACCCCGAGTGGAGGTTTTGTGTAAAGTTCCAAGTAGGAACTGTTTGTAAATATACTGAAAAATAAAGGGTTGTAAACCCTCTGTAAGTCTTACGTGTTTTGTTCACACACTTTATAGGGCTTCACCTGTAATCTCTTAATCTTCTTGCTAAACATACGCTCTGAAACCCTATGTGGAGGACAGTGAGCAAATCTAGGCTATGTCCTTTAGTGTTGAAGAACTACAAAGTCAGAAGGAGGGTTTAAAGGACCCTTTAATTCAAATAATTACAACTCTCCAACTTGAGAGTAAGCCACTACTTGGGCTGAACTAAAATAATATGAAATAAAGTGTGTTAAGAATTCAAATACCTAAGCTTAACCTTAAGTAAGATGGCGAGGGAAGCCTAACTCACAGTGAAATGCAATAATGAGAATTTCACGAGTAAGAACTAGTGAATGAAATTGCCTATGAAGGCGAACTTTCACTAGACAGAGGAAATCTTTGCGTGCACAGTCTTACGGCGATAAATCCAAGACTTTGTCTCTTTTTCTCGTTAACTCCTGCCTTTTAAACTGCTATCAGATATCTGTGATTTGCATAAATATCTCGCTCGCGCTAAATTCGGGCAGCAACTGAAACTTCGAGATATCGATAGGAAAGTTCAAACTAAAAATAACTTGGTTAGTTAAAATAATGAATGCTACAACTTAAGCGATTATTCGCTTGTTAGTGTTCGCGGGGTTGTAAGTTAGAGCTTTACAATTAAATAAGTAAAAACCCACAAAGTAATTGTTTACATTTTCATCAAAAGAAACAAATTATACTAGAGTTTAATTTATTGGAGCATACAGGTTAAATTCCCTTGTTACATTATTTACTATTCCTATAAAACTTGGTTATGCTAGTTTTGCTTTCAGCATTTGAATTTAATATTTAACATTTAATTTGATATGAAAATTAAATAGGAAAAAGAAAATATATATAGAGCATTTTTGAAATCATTAATATTTTGATAATGTTCATTTTATTAACTGTTGTCTTCACTTCTTTTTCAGATGCTGAATTTGGAAAAATAGGTTCAGTTTCCTACTGCTTTTATGTATTTGTGAAGACTTGTAAAACTTTGAAATTTAATGTAAAACTAGATAAGTAAAATATTGTGTATTAATTTTATGGCTTCATCATTTTGACTTTTGTAGGCATCTCCTGAATTTCATAAGAAAAGTATTTTCTTTTTAGAAATAATGGAAAAAAGCTAGAAAAATATTTAACATTTGAACAATCAATCATTAATTAATGCTTTCTGAAAGTCTTAGAAATAACACTGAAATCGTGACGCATATCATTAAGTGTTCAAAAATTAACCTATCCATGCATTAATCATCAGACTCTCTGTTTATAATAATGTTTTATGTTAAGGTAACTAAAACAAATGAAATTGAATTGAACACACATGTAAATGGCATAATAAATTTTAGGATTAAGGAATTTTTATTATTGTTGTTGTTATTGGTGATGAAATAAAAAGAAAATTACTCCTCCCTATGTCTAAGATTCGTTTTAGTTAACGTTGAATGGCATTTAAATTCCATTGACTATTTTCTGAATAATAACATTAAGAGGGTTGTTTTTTCTAACAGTCACTGTTTCTAATTTATATATCCTTTATTATTATTTATTGATTTAAATTGGCTTTCAATTTACATGAGACGTATCAAACCAAAATTTTAGAGACTGCTATATATACTATATCAATTAGTATATATTATTTTTCAATGGGCAAAATATGTATAGTATTAAAGCATTAGCTCAAATACTTTCAAAATGGCATGGGAAAAAATAAATTTCTGGTGAGTTTTACTATATCTTGAAAACACCATTAGTTGTGAAACATTAACAAAAAATAAAATGGTCATTAATAAAGAGGAAATTCCATACAGATAGGAAAGTAAGAAGTTGTAATCTGAAAAAAAAAGTAGGTGTCTCTTATTTATTTTTTCTCAAGTTAAAACATACAAAAGTAATTAATTTTTAAAATTTGCTTAGTTATTAGATCATTCATGAATTTTTTAAATAAAAAATTATATTTTTAAATGAATTTAAAAGTATTTTAATTTTCTATTTCAGTATTTCCTTTAATATAAAATTCTACAATATTAATTCATATATTTTTAGAAAACTGATTTGTTTAATGAACAACCTTTTGGTTTCTTATTTTAGCTTATCATATTTAACAAATTGTGAAAAATTTCAGCATATGCAGGGGGAAAAATGTGTGGCTGGCGTGTTTTAAACATTGTAAAGTTTAACTATATACGGTACATAAATTCTAATTTATCAGTATACAACTAAATGCACCGGTTTATGAAAATCAAATGTGCTTAAAATGGCGTTTTTATATTCGAAATGTGCGTATATTATCTGCATATAATAACAGAACCATGGTATTAACCTGTGAAAATATATCTAGAATTCATGAAAAATGAAATTTCACAAAAATGATTTCCAGTATGCATAGTAAAAAAATAGGAAAAATATACGTAAATTTCTGTGTAAAGTATACGTTTGTGAAAAGTAAAAAAATTGCTCAAATTCACTAAATTTTCAATAAAAATATACGAAGTAAAAAAATGGGAAGATTTACGTATATGCGATAAATATACGTAAATTTTTAACAAAAATATACGTAAGTCCCACGTAAATCCCTGAAATTTACATATATTGTACGTAAAAGTTACGAATAAACCTCAATCGTTCGCTTAAATATACCTAAATTTTACGTAAAACTTACGTATATTATACGGTAAAAAATATACGTGAATATCTACTATTTTTGCCCGGACACTTTTCATGATATTTTGACGTTTAACGTAAGGCTTTTTATACGAAGGGCCATTCGTAAATTGAACGTATTTTTCTCTTGCAATATACGAATGCATGCTCCCTGGGTTACCATTGAAATAGAGTAAATTCATTTCCTATTTCACTTTCATGCCTTCTCATTGCTGAAAATATTCGTCGATTAAAATTAGTTTAATAAATGGAAGGTTGTTATTCTGAGTGGGTTGTGAAAGAAGCTGTTTTCATTTTTAGTCTGTGGATATCAATTTATAAGCATCAGAATTATTATTACTGTTGTTTTCATAATTATTGTCTTTGTTGTTATTGTAAATATTGCGATAGAGTCTAGAATTCATAAATGCCGCAGGGCGACATAGATATTTGCCGGTCTTATATTCCAATATTCAATTAAGAAGACTACGTAACGAATGCTCCTGAAACCTAACAGAATATCCCAGACTACTCAAATTTTGTTATTTCCAAGCGTCTGACTGCATATTATGAGAAACAGTGGTATTTTATTAATTACGATTAGATAAATTAAAATAGAATCGAAGATGTAAAAACGTAACTATACGCATTTCATCTAACTCGAACAGTTTCGCATCGATCGCGTGTTACGTAGCTCACGGTGGTTTAATTTGATTACATTTAATCTATTACATATATGCAGATACATTTAATGCAATGTAGCTTTGAATAACTTTGAATTTGTCTAATAATGTACAGTTAAGTACATTATTAGACAAATTCAAAGTTATTTGCTGCAAATTTGAATCAAATGAAATCTAAAATATATTCAGAACTGCATAAATTAAATTCCCACTTCTTGTAGAACTGAGTTAATGGAAATACGTTAAATTAGAAAAGAAAAACTGTAATGTATTTTTTAAGTAATAAAAATAGTAAAATGTCTTACTCAGTGAAAATGTGTAGAGTAAATTTTATTATGTTTTTATATTGTAGAGACATTAGGTTGTTTCGAAGCAAGAGACGTGAAAAATGAGAAATATCCTCGCTGGGACTCGAACGCTGAACCTCTAGAATACGCGCCGACTGTGCTGACATTGCACCACGAAGGTATCCTAAAAAGGGGGAAAAAATTCCTTATACACTCCCACTTTTAAAGGGCGAATGGGGATTAGGGTACCTAATCGCCATATCCTGGTGGTGAAGAATCATCATCCACCACGTTTTTTACTTCGGGCGAAACTGTAGAGTCATTAGGATTTTTTTTTTAAAGCAGAAGACGTGAAATATGAGCAATTCCCTCTTAAGGACTCAAACCCTGGATCTCCCGAATACGTGCCGATTGTGGTGACCATTACACCATAAAGGAATATTAAAAAGGCGGGAGAAATACTTTATAACTTGACAAATACTTACGTGGCTTCTAATTTAGATCGAAAATTTATAGCACTTTCAAGGCTTTTTTCAGAAAGAGAAATCTGTGAGTAAATGAAATTATGAAATTATGCAAAATAATCATTGATCTGTTACAAAGCATTTCATAAGTATTCATTATATGAATCATAATAATAAATTATAAACTAGAAGAAATGAAAGGATTCGTTTTCCCGACTGTATGAAAGGAGTTTCATGCTGCACAATATATATGTATATACACCGAAGATCCATTACATTATGACCACCCTCTATCAATAACTGGGCTCGCCCAGGAACAAATCCACAAAGCGTGCGTGGCCGATGTTGGAGTATATAAAGCGGCTATGCATTGTCATTCGCTCTTTGCTAGCTACGCCGACGATACGGTAATTGCAGTTAAATCACGTCGTCCTGACCAAGCGTTGACAAAACTATAGAAAAAATTCCCGGCAATTGAAGACTGGTGTAGCCGCTGAAAAACAAGTATCCAGCCGACTAAATCAAAAATCTTGGTCATCAGGAAA
This sequence comes from Stegodyphus mimosarum, assembly GCA_000611955.2. NCBI lineage: Eukaryota > Metazoa > Arthropoda > Arachnida > Araneae > Eresidae > Stegodyphus > Stegodyphus mimosarum. The sequence continues at coordinate 313,932 of KK117213.1, forward strand.
CACTGAAGATGAGATATTCTCAAATCAAAAGTTATTTTACTTGGATCTCCTGTCCCGGTTGTCAAGAAAACAAGCTACTTAGGTGTCAAGCTAAATCAGAACTTCACCTGGAATGATCACGTGAGCCACACCTGCGGGAAAGCCTACAGGATCACGTTCAACCTTTTTCCACTTTTCAAGAGTGATAACCTAGCACTGAATCTAAAAAAAGACTTTATCTTTTATCCATCCGACCGATTCTGACCTATGGTTCGCCTACCTGGGCCAATGCCACAGATAAGGATATTAAGAAAATTCAGGTAGTGCAAAATAAGTTTCTTCGCACAATCACTGATGCTCCAGATTACGTCCGAAATAAAAGTTTTCATTTCGACCTGGAACTTTAACCTATGCAAGATTTCATCAATGGGATTAATGAAAATTTCTTCGCAAGAGCTTTGATAAACAACCCAGCGAATTTCGCCGAAGTGCTTTCTTACGAAATCCTGAGCGAAGATAAGAAGGATGTTAAGAAAATTCAGGTAGTGCAAAAAAAAAGCCAGCCAAAAAGCACCCAGATAGCCTCCTGTGGTCGTCGGATTCAATTAACTCTTTTTTTCGTTAATTAACACACCGCAACTGATTACCAAGTAATTTTAAGACTTTTTATTCCTTTATTGGGATCTTTGACATACTGGACTTTACATGCCACCACTCAGGCAAGCATTCTCCGGCTCCCAGCATCCTGAAAAGTAACAGCCATTTCATTGCTGTTCTTAAAAGAACATTTCTTCACCAAGTAAATAGTGTACTTAGCAATTTCTGAATTTTTTAGGTCATTATTTTGAATTATGTGCATATATCATTTCATTTAGTGCAGTAGTCAGCAAGCCATGCCCCTTCATGACATTAGATTCGCTGCTTTATGCCACGTGACTAGCTAAACAGTGCCTGGCCACAGCCATTTCTTACAGATCCGTCCAGTCTTGGCATTTTCTTGCAGGAAGCAATAGGCTTCAAAGTTTTTCCCACCTCAGCTCATATCTCATCTGGACATTACTACACTCACGTTTGTGAAAATTGCAACACCAAGAAGGAATCGTCATAATTGAATGCAATTTAATACACAGTTGAGTGGTAGTGGTACAAATAAATGATTAAATGTTCAAAGCAAACAAACAAGAACAAGAGATCAGAATCAGTATTTTGTGTGGCCACCACGCGCCGCAATAAGTGCTGCTACACGACGTGGCATGGAGTCAAACAAAGTTTGAATGTCTGACTGAGGAAGAGCATTCCATATCGTTTGTACGCGTACCCAAAGTTCGTCTGCAGACGCAACAGGACGAGGATCACGAGCAAGACGCCGACCAATGACATCCCACACATGTTCAATTGGCGACATATCCGGGGAACACGCAGGCCAAGGAAGAAGCTGTACCTGCTGCGCTGCAAAGAAGGATTTAACAATCCGAGCAGTATGAGGGCGGGCATTGTCCTGTTGAAATACAGCGCCTGGCAAGCTTTGAAGGAAGGGAACAGCTTCGGGCTGTAGAACTTCACGGATATACCGGTTGCTGTTCAGATTGCCCACAATTCGTAGCAATTGAGATCGTCTATGATATGCTATGGCGCCCCAGACCATAACTCCGGGTGTTCGTCCACTGTGGCGTTCGATAATGCACTCCGGAAGGTGGCGTTCACCGGCATAGCGTCTGACACGAATGCGGCCATCATGGTACCACAAATTAAAGCGGGATTCGTCAGAAAACACGACATGCTGCCAATCAGCACGCCAGTCTCTATGCTGATTGGCCCATTGTAGCCGCAGGCGGCGATGGTCGTGCGTTAGGGGGATCCTGTATAAAGGAGTCCGTGCGCGCAGTCCACACTGCAGCAGACGTCTACGAATTGATGAAGCACACAATGAAACACCTGTAGCTATTGACCACAGTGCTGCCAATTGTCTAGAGGAAGCTGTACGGTCCGTCCGCGCCATGCGGACCAGGTGTCTATCATCGCGAGCTGACGTCACATTTCGGGGTCCACTCCCGGATTTCCGAGTTGTCCGACACTCGTCCGTCCACTGCTTCCAAACGCGCATCACTGTGCTGCTGTTACGCTGCACACGAGAGGCTACTGCACGATACGACAATCCAGCTTCACGAAGGCCGATGATTCTCCCTCGTTCAAACTCTGTAAGTTGTTCAAATCTCGCTCTCTTTCGTCGACGAGGCATAAGTACAGATTGAGTTAACGTTTACCACTAGCAGATAACCACCGATAACCATACACGCCTCGCTACAGGCGTCTATTTATTCGGATCCATCAGCCGTTCAGAGGGCGCTGCTCAGCATACGCATGCGCTACGGATTTGCAATTCTAATCATTTGCATATCATGCGCTACTTTGCATTTCCTGAAAATTTCAGCTCACTCGCGTAAGTCCTTCATGGTGTTGCAATTTTCACAAACGTGAGTGTATTTATGGGCTTCCGTGACCACAGACGTCAGGGCCAACTCGGAATTCACTCAGGAATCTGGAAAGAGTAGAAACAGGAATTCCCCGCTGCATGCTAGAATAATAACAATAATATCAAAGTATCTTTCCAAACACAATTTCGTCATTGGCTGTCTGCTCCTGTGCTGATTACTGCCCTTGTATGAAAGAACTACCTCTACAATCACCTACCAGGACTTTAGTTTTCACTGCTGCTTGTGATTTCCCCGGCTTTTTTTGTCTATTGGTCTCTATTACAGATAGTTACGCTCAAGCTCACGCTTCGGGTTGTGAGTCAGGGGGCCCTTGGGGATTCCAATCTACCCATCCGCTGACTGGGACACATTCGTGTGCGGCTCTACGCGGGGCGTAGATTTATTTCTCCTTTTGAGTGAATTTGGTTAAATTTCCCCTTGGATCATGGATCAACTCCGAAAATTCATTAAGGATGCTTACAACGGGCTGGAACAAACTTGGTTCACTCAAGGCACATTAAATGACACACAGGCACACAAACTCAACATTCGTAAAGCATTCATGAATATACTTAATGGTACTTCTAAAAATGATGTTCAAAGTCTCATGAAGTTTATGCACAGACTTGTGAAATTACTAACAATGCCCAAAGTTCAATATGCCCAAAAATGCCAAAGTTACATCAGTGCCCAAAGTTCAGTATGCTACTAAACGATCTGCTAAATGTGACATAAGTCCGAAAAACCGTTACAAAGCATCGACAAAAGACATTTACTTTTGCAACTGAGAAACCTTTAGATGAAAATACAAGCTCCGATGATGAATCATTTCCTACATTATGAAAAGGTGATCAAGCTGTGAGAAATCAAATTTCAAAACCAAATTTGGCTAATAAAAATGGAAACGAGCTTGTGAATAAGTCTAATAATGGCAACAGACAAATAATGACTTCAGAATTAAACACAACTCAAGATTCTAACCCATTGGACACTACTACTGATGAGGAATTCAAGGAGAATACTGTTAATACTTCAGCAATTCCTAATAACGATATGAAAAAGAAACTTGACAAAATACCACCTATCATTATTAAAGATGGAACCTACACATGGAAACAGATTAAAAAATTTCTACAGCAAGAAGAAATTCAGGACTTTTATGACCAACCATACGAGGCGGCTCCAAAATCATTACCAACTCTGCTCACATCATACAGAATAATAACGAAACTGCTACTTAATGTGAACATTAAATTCAAATGTTTTGTTCTACAGGAAGATAAAAAACTAAAAGCTGTCATTAGAAACCTGTCTATTGACACAATTACTGATGACATAATTGAAGACTTGAAAACTAAAAATTATGAAGTTTTAAATGTTCTTTAGAAAAGAGGGAAATAAAATCCTGTTACCACTTTTCCTCGTTACCTTAACGAAAACAGAACACTGCAAGAAGATATTTTGTGAAAGTTTTATTTGCAACTTCAGAATTAAGGTTGAAGAATGTAAAGGTCGGATGGGACCCCTACAATGTTACCGTTGTCAAGGGTTTCACCATACCGAGGCTGGATGTCACCAGGACTTTAAATGCGTCCGATGCGGTCCGAATCACGCTTCTATTAACTGCCCAGAGAAGAAAATAAGGAGAAACCTCCTTGTCGTTCAAATTGCAATCGGGCTCACACCTCGAACTTTCGAGGTTGTGAAATGTTTCCAAAACCCCAAAAAAAAGACAAAATAAAAACCTACCCCGTGAAATGTGAAATGTGAAATGCGGGGAGGCCCGATCCGCCTAGTCTTTAGAAGACCAAATGATCTTAAAAGGGTCTCCCTCTCTCAAACCAAAGCGACGGCTGGCAGCGACCCGCGTTTCTTCCTTAAATCATAGCAGTAATGGCAGATGACAAAACATAAATTTTATCACCTGAAGCCGGGTCACCTTAGCAAGAACTCCGGGCGAAAAAAAAACTAGCAATAAAGTAAAACAAAGAAACTCAAAATATACCATTACATGCAGAAAGAGAACATTCATCCAATAAAAACTGCAAGACAACACAAAAGGATAGAAGGAGAAATTAATTAAGTAACTCAAAATAAGGGGGTTAATCAAAAATAAATAAATATAAGGAAGAAGCACATGGTGCATCAAACCATGCAACAGAAACATTCGCACAAAACATCACTCAACAGACAAACACACGAACACCACAAATAAAAGGACATAAACAGAGACATAATCAAGAAAAGGTAAATATAAAGAAAAGCACGTAGAACATCAAACCATGCAACAGAAACATTTACACAAAACATCACACAGCAGACAAACACACGAACACAACAAATGAAAAGCATAATCAGAGAGGCAGAAAAACATAAACCGCGAACATTCACGCTGAACCATCAGGAAGGGCAGCACCAAAGTTTACGAGACAGAGCAACGCCAATAAAAAGCAAAAAAAAAGTCTAACTAACACCAACAATGCTGCAGAGTATCATTTCGATGATGATTAGATTCGCCGTGATAGGTGAGATAGTAAACAGTTTTACTAAAATAGTCCTGAAGTTCTGCAGTAATTAAAAATTAAAATGTTTAAACTCGATATAGAGTTTACTTCAACTGTAAAATCTCATTAAACATTAAGCAATCCAAGTTTGAATTTTAACCGTTATCTTAAAATCCTAAATTATTAATTAATAGACAAATATCATTGACTTTGTAACTGAAGACAAGAAGTGAGTGATCGAAAATATTAAATCTTATACTATGCATAAGGCTGTTAAACCAGCCAGATAATAAAACCCTAAAATATTAAAATTTCCAAATTTCAACAACGAAATGTAAAATTAAAAAAAAATTAAATAATTCATATAAAACTTAAAGAGGGTTCAAGGTTAAAATTTTAAAGCTTTTAAAGCACGATAGGTGAAGGGCAAATTAAATATAAATTAAACATAAATTCTCTCGTTGGCTACATCTCAATTATTTAAAACAATCTCAATTATTTAAACAATTATTTACGTGTGATCATGTAAATTCTGTTGGATATATTTATGTTATCCATTACAAAAATCGTATGGTGTCTCAATGAGCTATTTGAATTATAATGAATGTGAAATAAACAATGCACACAGCACAATTCACAAAGTTTGTAGAGAAATTACAAAATATACAATTTACAAATCGAGATCTGTGACAATAATTACGATCGTATGTGACTGACAAAAGAAGCAAATTAATTCAGCAATTATGTTTCCATAGGGCGGAGCCAAAACTAGACCACCACAGTTGAGATATCAAGGAAACAGAATTAAATTCAGACTCTCTCAAATATCTAGGTGTTGTAATAGATCAAAAATTAACCTTTACAGAACATTCCAAAATTATACACAGGCTTTCCGATAATATACTTCTTTATTACATGAGATCTTTTTCAGCTGATACTTTCGCCACCAAGGCTCAGACATTGAAGGGCATCTTGAAGAACGTGATCATACCTAAGATCTTATATGGAATCGGAGCCTGGGGATTCAGAGCGGGGGAATTGGTCAAATTGAGGAATAAACTAGACTCGATACAGCGGAGCTGGTGCCTGTCCATAACACGATCTTTCCGCACTGTATCCACAGAGGTGCTCTGCGTTCTCGCCGGCACGCCACCCCTTTCAATTATATACAAATTCTTTTGTGAAAAATTTTTATTAAGAACCAGTAGACTGGATTTTAAACTATATAATGATGTTTTAGTAACTAGACATATGTTTGAGAAATTTTATCCAGGCCTTTTACATCCAACTGAATTTTATGCTATAGATTTTGATTGTAACATTCCCACTGTCAGTGAAATTGATGTGTATACTGACGGGTCGGGGCAGGACGATAAATATGGAGCTGCCTTTGTTATATATTATTATGGAACTGAAATTGCCTATGAATTGTACAAATTAAAAAATTATAATTCCGTATTTCAGGCAGAATTCTGTGCTCTTTTAAAGGCACTAAATTGAATCCAACATAACTTAATCAGTGTCACCTCGATAAATATTTATTCTGACTGCATGTCAGTTCTTCAGTCTCTATCCTCGACCCGTACCAATAATTATTTAATTTTTGAAATTAAAGAAATTTTAAAATTCCTGAATCGCAAAATGAATATACAGTTACATTGGGTAAAGGCCCATGTTGGATTTACAGGCAATGAAAGGGCTAACGTGCTGGCCAAACAGGCTGCAATCGATGAAAATATAAATTATATTGAAATCTCAGGCTCAAAGAGCTACGCAACCAAACATATGAAAGAATTCTATATGGAGATCTGGTCGTCACAATGGCGTGAATCTGAGAGGTGCGTGGGATTATTACAGAACATCGAAATTAAAAAAGGTATGCCACTCTTTTCAAATGTAGATGTCAACTAATTTTTAACTGGATATGGTAGATTCCCGCGTACCTCTCAAGGTTTAAACTACAAGATACCGAATACTGTGGACTTTGTCGGGTGCTTGGGGTGCGGAGCATTATCTACATTCATGTCCTCTGTTGGATGACATAAGGAAAAAGCACCTGGGTGAGGGGCCAATGAATCTGGAGAAACTTAAAGGATTTGCCAAGGATGCCATGTCTCTAATAAATAGTAATAGATCTGTCTTTGGCATCCAAATATGATTTTAACGACTTATTAAATGCCTTTCAATGTGCGATATGAGGAATATGTAATTGCTTTCACAATTCCCTGATATGTGCATTTCTAAATTAATGTATAATGTGTTTAAGATTGTGTGATTATCATGAATTGCAGCCATTGCTGCTTGATAAACATCATATCTATAAAATTTCTATGGGAATGAAACTTCATATAGGACTTTTGATATGTTTTCTGCGTCATACTATATGCAATATGTATATTGTAAAATTTTTGTAATTTAAGCAATATGGCATGTTATGATTTCTGATTGTATGAGAATCCTGTTTAACTGCTTGGTGGCTTAAAACTTTTTGTTTATATATTGTACGTATAGTCTGATGGAAAAACCTACTCCGTAAGTGTTATGACAAATAAAAGTTCTGCGCAAGCGCTCAGTACTGGCATAAACTTTGACATTATCACAGAAGCACGCAAAGTGTACACTGAACTTGCTGAGGTAGTAAAAATCATTAAAAAAACCAATCTACAACTTATTATCCAAGAACCTTCAAAGAATACTCAAACTAGAGACGCACTTTCAACCACTCCTAATAATGGTTAAAGTTACTAAAAAAGATCCCGTCACTTCAACTGTTTGGAACTCTTGTAGTCTCCATAATAAACTCTCTGAACTTCAAAATTTTCTTGTAGAATATGATGTGGATATTGATTTTATAGCCGAAACCTTTGCATCACCTGCCAGTGGTTTAAAAATTGCAAGTTATCGACAATATAGATCTGACCGACTCCCTCACAGAAGAGGAGGTGACGCCATCTATGTTCGAAATTCTTTTCAGTCTTGCCTTCTCGAAGAAGATCGACGTTACAATTATGAACTAGTCACTGTTGCTGTTGTACTTCCCTACTACGGAAATATTTATTTCAAGGCTTCATATAATCCGCCGAACAACTATCTGAACGATTAAATCCTGTCGGAACTTCTTCTACAAGATAAACCTGTTATTTTAGCAGATGATTTAAATTCTAAGCACAAAGACTGGGGCTGCAGAAGAACGAATAAAAGCTGCAAAATTCTACATAACGTTTAACTAATTATCCAATTTCAATACTTGTACCTGTTGAATATACTTATCGACCAGGCTGTTTACAAAAAGGAGATATCTTGGATTCAATTCTCTCAACTACTAACATTCCTATGATCCTCGATGCAAAACACGAGCTTTCTTCTGATCATATTCCTATACTTGCTACTTTAGGAGATGCCAAACCTGCTACAGATGTATAAAGTCTCCACTGATTGGAGACTTATTAATCACCTTTTCACTACTAATCCTTTTCCACCTCCATTATCAGACCAGTTTTAGTTTATGCCTCACCTGCGTGGACCTCTGCTATAAAAAATTATCTCCTGAAATTACAGAAAATTCAAAATCGTTTCCTTCGCATTATTACTAATGAACATTACTATGTCAGAAATGTCAGACTTCATGAAGATCTCTGATTTGACACCACTGAAACTTATCTTAACAAGACAAATACAAAATTCTTCGATAAAGCACTTGGATGTCAATACTTAAATTCATGTAATCTCTTCAACTATAAAATACTTGAAGAGGACTATAATCTAAGGCCATTTGCCGCACATCACAAGAAGACTGATCTTCCTATCACCTAGCCATTTTTCACATTTTACTTCCATATTCTTTTTGCATCTGTTTCACTGTACTTGTTTTGCATTGTATTCTTTTACACTATGAGGAGATTTTCTAACTTTAAACCACTGTCAGTTTATTTTACTACACTTATTGACTTGCTTTTTCATATACTCTAGGCCTTTCTTATTTGCGATATCGGATCATTTTTATGATTTTTATAGTGTCAATAGCAATACCCAAAAAACGAAATTATGACGTTTCATACTGAGCATCTCCTCTTTGGTATATAACATTCTATGAATATCCTATGATCATTATTCATACCATCGGCCGGAAAATGACTTATTCTCAAGCGTAACTTAAACGAATAAAGTAAGCAATTAATCATTAGCTTGTCAACCGTCTTCTTTCTGTTTATGACTGCAAAAGGGATGTTAAACCAGTTCTATGATATTTCATTATTTACGTGTGTTGAAAATCCGCTTTCATTTGTAATTTATGCTATCTGAAGACTATTCTGGAGAGGTAAGATTTTATTTTAATTAACTTTGTTACATTACTATTTTGGCGTTACAATAACTTCTACTTTCTTCAATGCAACTCAGATGAAGTACAAAGAAATTTCGGCTTTTTAAGTTTCACAGAAAGCGTTTGCCAGCATACGTAATTATAAAGTAATTATAGTGTAATCATTCTATTGAAGGTTTCTTGTTGTAATTTATTTTGCGAGCGCAAGCTTCTGTTGGCCTCGATTTCTTTGCATGTTCTTAGTCAAGGGTAGGCCAACGTGCACATAAGCATGCCATTTTTGCTATCTGCATGTGATTTAATTGAAAAGTGTATTTTGGTTATTTGCAAGCTCAGACAATTTTGTTTCTGTTAAATTTTCAGCTTGTGTATCCGTCAAATCAACATGTGAAAAAAAAAGAGCTTTAGTTTTGATACTTTTGATCAGCAAGCAGAAGTTATGAAAAGTCTTCTGAGGATCACTTAAAATTACTTTTGAGTGATTTGGCAGATTAAATTTAATAGCCTAATTGAATAGTATCGTCTAACATGTATTTCACATTATGCCTTGAGATAACAGTACTTTTAGTAGCCAATTTGCAATTTCTGCAAGGTTCAAGCCGGTAGTATGTCGACAAGTTTTTTGAAGACTTGCGAAGTATCTGATAGATGCTGTGAAGCCCGTCATTGGATTCCACGGCACAAATTCGGTATTTAATAATTTCCTGCAAGGGATGAAGGAACATTTTTCACCCTGTAAGTGAACAGCAGAAAGATTCTGTATCGACTTCCGCGTTGAAAGAGATTAATTGGATTTAATCCCTAGCAGGTTTAAAAGCATGAATGAAAGATTATTAGGAAAAGTTAATTAGGTTACCCCGAGGTGAATCGCATAATTTCAGTCTATTAAAGGCGGCATTGATTAAGACTTTCCCCTCAGCAAGCGCTAACGCATGTTTAGAGACTGAACCATACGAATTGAACATCATTTGTTTTGCGGAAAGTTGAGATTGTAAAGTTGTGCAGAAGGAAGCCGTATATTATGGTAATTTAGTTGGTTGCCCATCGCTTGCTGTCGCTGACTCAAGATTTTCTGGAATTGCGGAGTGGTTTGGAGGAATTTTTTGAGCTACTAATGAAGTATGATACAGTCGTAGGTTGACAAAAGTTAGATGTAGAAGTATTAGGTTACTTAAGCAGCATGAGACACGAAAAATGAGCAACGCCCTCTCCGGGATTCGAACCTGGACCTTTAGAACACGTGCCGAGTATGCAACCGTTACACCACGAAGGTATGCAGAAAGGAGGGAGAAAATATACTCCTTATATGTACTCCTCCCTTTTAAAAGGCGACTGGGGATTAGGGCACTCGAGTCGCCAAATCCTGATGGTGAAGAATCATCATCCACCACCTTTTAGTTCGGATGCAACTGTAGAATCATTAGGTTATTCAAGCAGCATGAGCCATTAAAAACGATCAATGCCCTCCCCGGGACTGGAACATGGACCGCTCGATTACGTGCCGAGCGTGCTACCATTACACCACGAAGGCATTCAGAAATGAGGAATAAAATACCTTATAGATGAAGGTCAGAAATGTGAGTCACCTTCGGATTCATTATCTTCTAGTCAGAAGTTAGAAAGTTTTGTCCAATGTTTGAAGGCTTCTTTGTTTTAAAGGTCTGTAAGGCAGAAAGGTAGAAAAGTCTTATGAGAATACAAACGAGGGCAAGCCAGGGCAGCAGGTAAGAAGAAAGGTTAGAATCAATCAAAAGCAACGGTCCAGCTGCGATGAATTTGTGGCGAAGCAGATGGCTCATTATAACAATGAACGTTAACGCAGCTTCGACTAGGAAAAAAAAATTCCAGCTAGCAAAAATTAAGACCTGGCATTGCAGCATCATACACGCATGATACAGATAAGTATAAATATATTTATTTCAAATGAAACTTTATTTCTCTTTAGTCTTGTAGCAGGCAGATGGAACAGTGCTTAGCGACATTGACTAATGTACCGAATTCGGACGAAGGCAGGGATGGTTGTTAAGTGTCTATTCAGTATGCGGGTATTCAAAATACGCGGTGGGCCGATTGTCATCTCGCGAGGCTGATGGTAGAAGAAGAAAGACAAGAGAAGCTAGGACCGCCCCTGGGGTGTTCTGCTTCAAACCTGGGTGGA
>KK117213.1:325419-338504 GCA_000611955.2 Stegodyphus mimosarum
ACAGAGGTGCTGCTTTAGCTCCTACCTGTACCTGTTCAGTCCTGTAATATGAGTGCTACAATTTGCTAATCTCTATATTTTGTCTCTAATGAGAGTTTCTGAATTTGAAATGGTATCTATAGTATTATTTGAAGTGAAAATTTTAATATAAAAGTAAAGTTTAATATTATGCGTTATTACAAAATTTCTGCCTCCCAGATTGAGTTTTTCTGTGATAGTATAAAAACTATAAACAGTCAAACACAGTAAACTCTCTTAAGCTATGAGAACTGCAATTAATAGTAGCTTCCTGTGTTAGGATTGTCAATTTCATATAAGAAAATTATACTTATTACTATAGATGTATTGAAAGAGGAAAATATATGAAAACTGCTAGGAAAGATTTAGAGAAAACTTTACGTATTCACCAGCGGACACTTTATTTGCCATTAATTTAAACTGAAAAGATATTGGACTTCATTTAAGTTTTAAAAAATGATTGTCTTTAAGGTCTTATATATCTAAGAAAACTAACAAACCGCGATTTGAAATGCGAGGTAGAAGTGTGTGGTACTAAAAAGAGATACACATTTGTTTTGCACATGTATTAATCTGGAGAGTTTGAAGTAATTAGTTTGTAAAAGTAAATGGCTATAAATTTAAATGAAATTGTTAAATAGAAGAATGCATAACATCACAATGTTCCTAACATGTACTGTACATTGTTCTAATCTATTGTTTCCTTCTATGAAAACTTAAAGGAAGTGCTGAAGAAAGGAGTCATTGATTATATTTAGCCAAATTTTGAGATGACACTCGAAGTGATGTAAACGCCCTGGCTTAGGCATGATTTTAAATTCTCTATTAAGACCATTAATGCATTTGTTTTCAAATTGCTTAAATTCTGGTGGAAGGGCTTTGCAGTTTAAGCTTTAGTTAATCCAATTATTTAAAAAATGTAGCTTCACTATATCTTGTTTTCGGCAATTTCCACCAGAATGTAAATTAGTTCACTTATAAATAAATAGTCTATGAGTTATTACATTTTTTAGAAAATGTTTGGTAGCATATGCTGGTCCCCACACTACTGTAGATTTCTTGAAATTTACCATTAGTGACAAATTTCTGCTATTCGGTCATTTCTTCGCGATAGCTTGGATAGTTGAGCCAGGCTAGCCATCTCGCGATAACTTGAATAGTTGAGCCAGGCTAGTCGTATTAATATTGTACTTTGTAGGATTCAATTTTGTAATTAAGTTTTGGTTTGTATTAGTGGTGATACGTTTAGTTAGATAACAGAGTGGGCTAAAAGTTATCTGACAATCTCTTACGGCTGCTTAAAGTTATTAATGATTTTGTGATTAATGATTTGGTGGCTTAAAGTTAATAGCACAACCATACAGAGAATACTTTAATCAATCCCAGATATTCAATGCGTTTAAATTGTAAAGCAATTATATAGAATTAAAAAAAGCTAACAAATTTAACTCTAATTAGCTCTAAACCTGCATTTAAATTTAGAGAATGATTAAAGCCTCGTTGACACGAGGAGTCATAACTTCGAATGAGTATCTCAGCAAATCTTTCGGAGCCTGCGCCATCCAGCTACACAGGGAAAAATATCTCTAACGCGTCAGATAGTCTACACCGGAGACATGATCCCTGCACAATTCAGGATACATTGTTCCCGAAGACATATTTGGCGATAGCCAATGAAATTGCGTATAGAAATCACGTGTGCGAAAAACAATGGCGGCTACTCACAGCGTTTTGCTTACTGAATTACGTGGGGCGAATCGTTTGGAGTTTTTATATTATTCTAACAAACTTAATTAATTTATAATGCCATATTGCTTTCTGATCAAAACTTCCTGTTGATTTATTTATAAACAGGATATGTTTTCACCTTAATACAAGTGATTTGCTATTATTAAATATAGAGCGATGTACGTTTTACCTCATTTCTGAGTATTTAGTAATTTACTAGAATATATTTTCTTATTAAAGTGGATTACTATATTCTTATGTTCCTAGAAGTCTGACAAATAAAGAAAGATTAATTTAGCGTCTGTTCGTATATGACTATATTTCAGATTTTCTGTTGTTAATGATTTTTTAACTTTTGGCCTAGATCTAAGCAGCTCGATCGCTTGGCGCATTTGCATTTACGGAAACGTTTAAACTTTCCGTGAACCAGCAGATTGTGAGTTAGAATACAGCTTAGCTATTTTTTTTATTTCTTTCATTGAAAATAAATTCTTTATTGTTTTTATAATTCTGTAATTAACAGAGTACTCTTAATATTAAAATCATTAAAAACTTTTTACATGTAACATATGTAAAATTATTATCTTAAATAATTACATTATTATTTACATAATAGTTACATTAATTGTTTACATAATAATTTTATATTAATTATATAAATACAGAATGATCATAAAAAAAACTTCCCCGATATATGAACCCCCATCGGCCAATCCCATCAACTTATTGAAATGAAATTTAAGAGAGTGTTATTTGAAGGTATGCGCTCGAGATTGTGATGATTTAAAACAATAGAGAAATTAGAGTGAAAAAATTTAGAAAAAAAAAACCAGAAATTTCCCATTGGCAACACCCATTTCTTTTCTGCCCAGATTGATCAGCACATTGAAACACCGATAAATGGTGTTGGAAGTAGTACACATGTAGGAAGATAATTGCCGGGTTAAAGCATTTTCAAAAAAGAGCATTATAAAGGATCAATGAATACACAGAGAAGAGAGGGAAAAAAATTGTATTCGAATTACAAGTTTTCAGCGTGCTCACACCGCAGATGATAACCCATTGCATAGGAGAGATTGTTGACAATAATGTTGAACGTAAATCGCAGGCGGAATCTTTATAACTTCACGTTTTATGGCATCAGTTAATTCTAGCAAATCTCGCGGTTTTGATGTGTATACCTTAGATTTTAGGTAGCCCCAGAACCAAAAATTCATTGGAGTGGGGTCGTTGGATCGCAGTGCCCATGAAATTGCAGACTTATGGGAGACGGCTTTATCTTGAAACATGGTATAAGTTGAAAACTTATCATTCCAATGAAAGTTTTTTTCCTTCTCCTGTCTTGTATTATCATTTGTCCTTCAAAATTCATATTTAGCATTTTTCGCATATTTCTTGGCATTTTTAATCACTATTATTTTCTGTCTGCTATTAAGCCTTCTGTTTGTTATTACTATTATTACTGTCATAAATTATTTTAAAAAAGAAAACCTGGAAAATAAAGGAATTGAAAATTTTGCAAATTATTACGTTTGTTGTGAGATCAATGGCGGTCTCCAGTTGGATGCAAATCACGCCATCTGACTTACTACTTTGATTGGCTTAGTAACTCAAAGTAACGTAGGTGCAAATTCTTCCTGTGTAGACGAAATGCAGTAAGGAGACAGGTCTGCGAGGGAGACTTGTTCGAAACTACGTCTCCTCGTATAGACGGGTCTTAAAAGATCATTTATGAAGATTAAGACGGAATGATATTATAGTTAAATTAATGATTAAAGGTTGAACAGAAGTAGGGAAACAGTGCTTACAAAAACCGCATAAAATGACCAAAAAATACTTCTACACTTGGTCAAAAGTTAATATTTATAATAATAATAACAATAACAATAATCAGTAAATAAAGAGGAAAATAAAAGCTCTAAAACAGCAATCAAAACTTCTCAAAAGGGTGAAAAATGATGGAAAATTGCAGCATCGCATAATGTTTCTTGACGAGTGGGAGAACTGATGGGTGCAATACGAACCTTACGAACTGATATTTTTGTTAAAAAAATCTGCCATTATACTGTGGAAACTCAAATATTAAGGCAGCAGTTCTAGTACGTTTAGACAGTAATTGTTATAAACTTTGTAGCTTTCTATCATTATAAGAATAATGCTACTTCTAATCAAATGAGAAAAAATAATGTTACATGAAAAAGAGCCGAATATAATGATAAAAATCTATGAATTATGCATTTCTTGAAATCATTAAATGTTATATAATAGGACGAATCACTAAAATAATTGTAAATCTTTCAACCAGAAATGCGTGGTACTTCAAATGGTAAGGGATCATAGATGCCTATCTGTGTACTTACTGAAGAAAGGAGCTTTTGGAAACGAACACTTACATGCACTTTTTAATAATAAGATTTGATAACAGATTTAAGCGTAATTTGTTTCCATCAAATTTCGAAATTTAGACAGAATCTGATGGTAACTTTGTGGGGTTTTACTTATCTAGTTCCGTCTTTAATCCTTGAACCCCACAAACACTAAAAAGCGAATAATCGGTTAAGTGTGTTAACTGAGACGTAAGAAGGATTAACTACCCTTTATTTCTCAGAATAAATACAATCAGTTCCTAACTCGGAACGTACAGCAAAGCTTGAACTTTATCAGGACTGAGTGTTCTGTGCATAGCCTTAGGAAACATGGTAAGGTCTGTAGTAGGGTCCTTATTCTCAAGTCTCAAGTCCTGAACTGGAACAGTGAGCTGATAAAATGTTAGCTTTGTTCTGATGTAACTGCTGTGCTGGAGAATAACTGCACTTGAAAGGGAATCGAACCACGGACCTCTCGGTTACGCGTCGAGCATGCAGACCACTACACCACGAAGGCATGCTAAGAATGTGGGAGATATACCTTATATACTCCCCTTTTTAAAGGGCGACTAGGGTTTTAGGGGACCTAGTCGCCAAATCCTGGGTGTGGAGAGTCATCATCCACAACCCTTTTAGTTCGAGTGCCACTGTAGAGACATTAGGCCATTTGGAAGCAAGAAAGATTGAAAAATTAGCATTGCCTTCGCCGGGGATCGAACCACGGACCTCTGAATTACCGGCTCAGTGTGCTGACCATTACACCACGAAGGCATGCTAAGAATGTGGGAGATATACCTTATAACTTAAATGAAACAAAGCAAAGCTTGGGAGCAAAGCACAACAGAGCTTGCTAACAAAGCTTGGGCTTGAAGGAGTACAGCAAAGCTTGGGCTTGAACTTAAATGAATAAGAAATTAAACATAACTAAGCTTAACTAAGGCTAACTAAAGATATAGCCGAAGCTATTCTAAGTAGTTCTAAGTAGTGTTGCCCCCTAAATCTTAATTAAGTCGGCGAAGCCAAACAAGGGCCTAAAATATGGCCGAACGTAGCAATAGCTAAGAGAGACGTAGCCAAAAGGCAAACGCGCGCTAGTCAGAAGCTCAGACTCTTTCTAATGAAGTCGGTGAAACATCGACTTAAATACTACTCTTTACTCATTTGCATTAACTGCGTTTCTGAAATTACATTCTGGTAGGAAATTGTAAGCTGAAACTAGAAAGATAGGGAAGCTGCATAAACTTCAAATAATTGTTAATAAAATAAGGATAAACCTTACATTTTTATTTTAATAAGAGTAATATTGATGAAATAATCCAGAAGATCTCATTTCAAATATGTTTCAATCACCTAAACTGCAGAAAATTCCAGATCTTAATTTATTTCCAATATTTTAGAAATGATTAATATGAAGAAGTAATTCTTCTAAATCTTTTACCAGATATTCTAATGAAAGTGGCAGCCAAGCAGTGTCCAACAAATATGGCGTAATTAGTAATTTATGCGAATAAAAGAGTGAAATATGCTCTGCATATAATGGAATCGAAATTTATCAAACATTTGTAGCACCAGTTAGCGTAAAATCACTACTCATTCTCAGGAAAAGTATTTTTCTTAAATGTAGGGTACTACGGAACAGCTTAATTAGTAAGAGCAGTTAGGTTTTGACGACGGGAATTTGAGCATGTGACAAGGGAAGGAGGACAGGAAAACAACCGTTTGTGCAATGAGTTAAAGCATCTTAATTCCCCGTTCATTGCTCTCTAGTGCAGAAACACATAGTGCTTCTGCACTAGAGAGCGGTAAAGTTGCGGCAGTGTGCTACAAGCAAAAGAGTCTGTAGCGGCTGGTCGCGAATTGACTGCTTTTATTTAGGAACATTGTTTTGCACATTTGGTTTATAGGAGTGTTGAAGTTTTGGCTGCGGTTGCAAATATCTGTTATGGACATTAATTGCATGATGTAGAATATACAGTAGAAATATATAATGCATAATAGAAACCTATTATTAAAAACGGAATTATTTACAAATGAAGTGCTTCGACAGTTGACAAGAAGGTAGCAATTGCAAAAGAGCATACAATGCATTATACAAAGTGAAATAAATAATGCGTAATTCAAAACTAAAATTTATGGGGGAAAGCTACTAGGAAATCATAAAATGAACTATTTAAAAATGCCGTTCATTTGTACATTGACAGGTGGGCAATAATATCAAACGCCATAGTGAATACAAATTACATATCACATAATACTTAGTGCAGTCACAAGGTTCATAGGACCAATACTAAAAACAGATTGCGCAATTACACAGCTGGCCACCGTAAATACAACACCCTGAAGGAAGCATCCAAATAACATGAAATTTACAACATGCATTAGCGGAGGTGAGATATGTAAATGATTAGAATTTCAGCACAGACGCACATCCCGCACGCCCGTGGCGCCACTTCAAAGCGATATTTAAGGCTTGGAGTTTTCGAAGATTTCAAGTTCCGCAATCGTGTTTTTCTTGTGGTATTTTTCAAAAAAAAAAAAAGGATCAAAACGATGTAAACAGCGATCATTGTTTGATCAAGAATCCTAGTTCGACAGAGGAAGGATAGTGGCCTACCGAAAAGTGTAGATTATCTTTTAGGGAAATCGGTAGTCGTGTTGGACGAAACCAAACAACTGTAATGCGGATATGTGACCACTGGATGCAGGAGGGTGCGACGGACCGACGTATTTGATCGCATCCACCTCAGTGCACTACTTCACGGGATGACAGGAACATTGTGCACATGGCAGTTACGGATCGCTCAGTCACATCACGAACTATAACACAGCACATTCAGTCTGTAACACATCATCCAGCGTCTGCGCCTACCATTCGACGCAGTTTACAGCAGAGTGGTCTGTCCGCAAGACATCCATTGCTTCGTCTACCTTGACGCGGAACCAGAGACGTCTCCGCCGCCAATGGTGCGATGAAAGAAGGATGTGGACGGCAGAATGGAATGAAATTCTCTTTACTGATGAATCTCGCTTCTCTCTGCAACATCGCGATTGTCGGATTCGAGTCTGGAGACACCGTGGAGAGAGGATGCTGAACAGCTGCGTTATGCACCGCCACACTGGTCCTGCACCTAGTATTATGGTTTGGGGCGGTATTGGATATCGCTTTCGCACTCCTCTAGTATGCATTGTCGGTACTACAGCGCCAGCGCTATATCTCTGAGGTGTTGGAGCCAGTTGTTCCTTACCTTCAGGTCCTTCCTTCAGGTGTCCTTACCTTCAGGGTTTGCCCCCAGCAATATTTCAACAGGATAATGCACGACAACACGTGGCATGCATTGTCCAAGAGGTCTTCGTCAATCGACAGATTGAACTGCTTCCCTGGCCGGCTCGCTCTCCGGATCTTTCACCGATAGAAAACATATGGTCCATGGTTGCTGAACGATTGACCCAGATTACATCCCAAGCTGCCACACCAGATCAACTTTGGCAACGTGTAGAAGCTGCTTGGTCTGCTGTACCCCAAGAACACATCCAAAGTCTTTTTGAATCAATGCCGAGGCGTGTGGCAGCGGTGATCTCCAATGGCAGTTATCTTTCTACTGATTTCGGAAGGAATCACACTTCACAGAAGTCTATAAATTTAATCATTTGATACTTGGTCAACATGTTATCTACTAAATAAATTTTGTTGTGATATCTCTTGTCTTTCTTGGTGTTGCAATTTGGGTGGCCAGCAGTGTATTTTCGAAATTAATAACAAATGATGAACTTAATGCGTTTAAAGATGAAATTCATTATTAAATGAAGTATGTACTTTGGGTGAATTAGAGAAAATATATACGGATATTATTAGGCACTTGTAAGATTATAACATAGCTTACAGGAAGAAGTTCACTACGTTTCCTTTAACTGGCTATAGTACATCATAGTACAAAGCCTATATAGCAATAAGTCTTCTGCGCGAGCCCATTTTTCAATAACCTTGTTATTTCTATTAGCAATGGATTTTTAATCCTGTATTTAAAATAGTTTTGAGCGTTCGTGGTCTTAGGATATACAACAGTTCTCTAGTATGAGTAGTCAACAAGTTTCAAGGCTAACACAACGTTTACAAGACAAAAATTTAAATTTGTTTCTGTGTTTTCTGCCTGCTTCGCTTTAATTGAAATGAGTCTAGCACAGTGAACTATTAGGCATCTGATTCTAGTAGAAAAAAAGGTTTGTCGCAGACTTTACACAATTTTTGAATAGTTTCCTGCAAATCACCATCTTCGCTATAACATGAATAACAACCAAAATTAAGTCACTTGGTTAACCATCCTACTTGGTGAATATGGTTTATAAAGTTATTATTATTTTACATTACCAGTTATTTATGATTTCAGTCTTTAGTGTAACTTCTCCTTTCCGTTTCCACACCAGAAAGGTAAATGAGTTTGAGAATATTTAAGCTGAGGTTTTTCGATTGTAAGACAGAGCGCATATCTGCTTCTTGAGGCCATATTACTTTAGTAAGCACGTTACTTCCATCTTCTGATATGATTGTAATTATTCGGCTTTGCGTTATTCTCTACAGCCATTTAAACTGTTACGCTCGTTAGACGTTTTAAACCTGCTTAGATTTAAATTTAGTTGTGTAGTCTTTAACTACTAGTCTACGTTTTAATTTAAATTTGATGATTTTAAATTTTATAAATTCAAATTTATGTGTATGATGATTGTAATTTTCATCTATTAATGAAATTTTTAATGGCTAGCATAAAACAATCAAACTCAATAGCTAAAAATATGCGAATTATAATAATACTTCTGTTCACTACACCAAAGTAACGAAATTTAAAATTATTATTATGTAAACTGAATCCGGGTATGCGTAATTGCGGTTGCACTTGTACATTGTTATCAAATGTCCATTAAGACTAAAAATTTGGCATTTTATTATCAAAATGTGTGACGTAATTCTTATTTTGTATTATGACACCTCTTTACCCCTACACAACAACTGCCTACACTATAGTGTAAAAGAGAAACTTCACTATCTATACTAAATGAAAATCTCTGCTTTATATAGGTATTCAACTTGCTCAATATACACTCACGTTTGTGAAAATTGCAACACCATGAAGGACTTACGCGAGTGAGCTGAAATTTTCAGGAAATGCAAAGTAGCGCATGATATGCAAATGATTAGAATTGCAAATCCGTAGCGCATGCGTATGCTGAGCAGCGCCCTCTGAACGGCTGATGGATCCGAATAAATAGACGGCTGTAGCGAGGCGTGCATGGTTATCGGTGGTTATCTGCTAGTGGTAAACGTTAACTCAATCTGTACTTATGCCTCGTCGACGAAAGAGAGCGAGATTTGAACAACTTACAGAGTTTGAACGAGGGAGAATCATCGGCCTTCGTGAAGCTGGATTGTCGTATCGTGCAGTAGCCTCTCGTGTGCAGCGTAACAGCAGCACAGTGATGCGCGTTTGGAAGCAGTGGACGGACGAGTGTCGGACAACTCGGAAATCCGGGAGTGGACCCCGAAATGTGACGTCAGCTCGCGATGATAGACACCTGGTCCGCATGGCGCGGACGGACCGTACAGCTTCCTCTAGACAATTGGCAGCACTGTGGTCAATAGCTACAGGTGTTTCATTGTGTGCTTCATCAATTCGTAGACGTCTGCTGCAGTGTGGACTGCGCGCACGGACTCCTTTATACAGGATCCCCCTAACGCACGACCATCGCCGCCTGCGGCTACAATGGGCCAATCAGCATAGAGACTGGCGTGCTGATTGGCAGCATGTCGTGTTTTCTGACGAATCCCGCTTTAATTTGTGGTACCATGATGGCCGCATTCGTGTCAGACGCTATGCCGGTGAACGCCACCTTCCGGAGTGCATTATCGAACGCCACAGTGGACGAACACCCGGAGTTATGGTCTGGGGCGCCATAGCATATCATAGACGATCTCAATTGCTACGAATTGTGGGCAATCTGAACAGCAACCGGTATATCCGTGAAGTTCTACAGCCCGAAGCTGTTCCCTTCCTTCAAAGCTTGCCAGGCGCTGTATTTCAACAGGACAATGCCCGCCCTCATACTGCTCGGATTGTTAAATCCTTCTTTGCAGCGCAGCAGGTACAGCTTCTTCCTTGGCCTGCGTGTTCCCCGGATATGTCGCCAATTGAACATGTGTGGGATGTCATTGGTCGGCGTCTTGCTCGTGATCCTCGTCCTGTTGCGTCTGCAGACGAACTTTGGGTACGCGTACAAACGATATGGAATGCTCTTCCTCAGTCAGACATTCAAACTTTGTTTGACTCCATGCCACGTCGTGTAGCAGCACTTATTGCGGCGCGTGGTGGCCACACAAAATACTGATTCTGATCTCTTGTTCTTGTTTGTTTGCTTTGAACATTTAATCATTTATTTGTACCACTACCACTCAACTGTGTATTAAATTGCATTCAATTATGACGATTCCTTCTTGGTGTTGCAATTTTCACAAACGTGAGTGTATATAGAGGATCATTATAATATTGTAAAAACACTATTATTATAATGCATGTAATATCAAAAGAGTATCGTAATACCCCATTTGTATGCATTTCTAGTTAATACACTGCTGATTCCCTTTGACTGCAATGACTTCTATGGTATGTATGTACATATATACACTGGTGTGCAAAAATTAAGGACGAAGTCGAAAAATTAGCATATCAGCTGAAAGAAAAGGCAGAGCGGACAGAAAGACCAATCAGGAGATTAAGTAAGGTGATGTACGGTAGCACATGCGCAGATATGCAGGTAGACGTAATGGGGGAGTGTCTGAGTAGTACAAAGCATGTTGTCGGTGTAAGATCAGTATTTCTGGCAAAGAGATTGCACACCGTATAGCAGTTAAAATCACACCGAGTTGCTGCCTCAGCGAGAAATGGCGAATAATCAATCTGTTAGACGACATCTGGATGCTTTTACCCGAGGTCGAATCATTGGGAAGTTGGAGGAAGGCTGCAGTGTGACAAGTGTGGCTGCAGAGTTCGGAATTGCTCACAGCATCGTTTCACGACTTTGGAGACAATTTCAAACTACAGGAACAGATATCCGGGGGTTTAGTAGTGGTCGTCCACGAGGAACCACACCCGCAGATGACCGGTATATTGCCTTACAGGCCAGAAGAAACAGTCGGCAGACAACGGGAGAAATCGCTAGACACACGACACAGGCGACTGGACGACCGATATCGCGTTTTACCGTGGCCAGAAGACTGCACGGTGGTGGTCTGTTTGCACGACGCCCTGTACATGTGTACCTCTAACGCCTGCCCATCGGAGAAGGCGTTCTCTGTGGTGCCGGGAACACTGGAATTGGAGAGACAATGAAAGGGGACGAGTACTCTTTACAGATGAGAGCAGATTTAGTCTGAGTTGCGATTCTAGACACATACATATCTGGACAGAGCGGGGAACACGCAATAATCCCTTCAACATCATCAAAAGGGGCTGTTTTGGAGGTCGCGGAGTTCTCGTTCGAGCAGACGTAATGCTTGGTAGCCGGACCGACTTTCATAAACATCTGGACAGAGCAGGGAACACGCAATAACCCCTTCAACATCATCAAAAGGGACTGTTTTGGAGGTCGCGGAGTTCTCGTTCGAGCAGACATAATGCTTGGTAGCCGGACCGACCTTCATATCTCCCAAGGAGGTTCGTCACCTGGGACTGCTATTGTAAGGTTCTTCTTCCTTACATGCATCTTTTCACAAGGGCTATGGGTCCTCAGTTCCTCTTCATAGACGACAACGCTCGACCTCATCGCACAGTTACTGTCGAAGAGCTGTTGGAGAGTGAAAATATTGAACACATGGATTGGTCGGCAAGGTCTCTGGATCTAAATCCCGTCACGCATGTACGGAACTTACCAGAGAGACCCGTGGCAGCACGTAACTTATCGCCAGTAACGATTCCGAAACTGCGATTGGTGCTACAAGAGGAACGAGTAGCAGTGTCTCAACAGCTCATTAACAACCACATATACACCATGCACAAATGATGTGAAACCTACCTAGCAGTCAGGTGAGATCATATCCCCTATTAAAGACCGGATGTTTCTTGCTGGACACCCATCACAGGGATGTTTCGGCCTTCAGTCGCATTGCTCTCCATGCTACTTTTTCAATAAAGCTTCTTTTTATCCCTCTGATTTCTCTTTTAGTAAGTGTTGCTTACATTACTCCTGTCCTTACGTATTGGGGATCTTACGGTATTAAATGTACTGATTTGGAAAGCTTTTGTACAAAGTTATATTGAAAAAACCGTCTCGTCCTTAATTTTTGCACACCATTGTATATATATGATGAAGTAATTCTCTATAATATACAGATAATCAAATTTGTAACACAAGTGTTCAATCTGCCATTGTAAATATATTAATGTAATGTCAAAGTCAGTGTCGTGTTTACTATTTTATATGCATCTGTAATGTAAAACACTGTTTATCCCCTTTGACTGCAATCACCCCGGTAATATGTTTGTAAGCCATACATGTATGAGTATACACTGGGTTCCAAAAATTAAGGAAAAGTCGCAAAAATAGCGATAATTTGTTAAAAATAAGCGAATTTATATAAAATTTGAATATGTTGTGAAATAACATTTGCTGAGAAAAACTGCAGTATGCAAGTGGCGCTGAAATCAAAATACGTCATCTGCGAGGAGCATAAAATTGCACGTTTCAGAACAAGCCTGCAAATATCCCTGTGATGCTGAGATAAAAAATCTGAGATAGGCAAATCAT
Organism: Stegodyphus mimosarum; assembly: GCA_000611955.2. Classification (NCBI taxonomy): domain Eukaryota; kingdom Metazoa; phylum Arthropoda; class Arachnida; order Araneae; family Eresidae; genus Stegodyphus; species Stegodyphus mimosarum. The sequence continues at coordinate 338,322 of KK117213.1, forward strand.
TAACAATAACTTCCAGCATCATTTGCCCGAAGAAGTGCGATTGATAGCTATTGGGAGACTAGAGGCAGGACAAAGGCAGATAGAAATGGCTAGATTACAAAATGTGAATCCTTCTGTGGTTCTTGTTCAGTCTCACCTCCTTGATATATTAACTGTAAAATATAGAAAATGCCTCCAGAGGGC
>KK117214.1:0-41647 GCA_000611955.2 Stegodyphus mimosarum
GCTACAATCAATACAGCATTAAGTAAACAAACGGCAGTTCGCTTTTTACAGCTACAAGTATAATAGCAGCAACAACAACTACAACTGAGATGAGTCTAGTCTAGTCTGGACAACTATTGCTGGGATATTGCCAATTATGAGCAACTTATCCAGCTCACTGAGGAATTGCATAGAGCCCCTGACGTGCAATTTCCTTAAATAAAATAAAACCAAATATGCGGTATGAAAGAGATGCCGTTTGCATCGCAAGGTTGCAATAAACCAAAGTCCTGCAATGTAGAGAGAAGTCCTAACTAAAATCCTGACTGCGGCTGAGCCGCGTTAGTACATGTCTGCGTCCTAACCAGTGCACATGAAAGTAACACAATTTATTAAACTTTAGTTATACAATACAATACAATACAATACAAATACTGAATTAATACATGAAATATAACATAAAAAATGATAATAAACATTGAAATTCTTGATTAAATATGATAACTAGGATAAATAACGAAAGCCTATTTACATATGTAGAAGTTGAAGCAATGCTCTAACAACTACTAAGTTGGGAAATTCAGATCCCTTAGTAAGTGAGCCGCATATGGCCTGATGTTGTAATCCTCATCTAAGGCTACGTAGTCTAGAACATGGAAATGTTGAAGATGTTTACATAATAAGAACTGAGATGAGCTGTTTCACCTCGGCTTTTATAAGCTTTTTAATTATCAGTAGAACAATCACGATTTTTCTAGATTTTTCTGGATGACAACAGTAGTTACGAGATATTTATTTATTAAGCATTAAATGCACGCGCTCTTTTATTTTTATTGTTATTTCTTTTTCGACGTAGCTTTCTCTTCAAAAATCGTCTGCGTTGCTAAGGCAACATGAAGCAAATCTAATTACAATTCTAAATAATAGCCAAATAAATGTGAAATTCGTAACAGTATAATAGATAATCTTGTTGAGAAATAATAAGGTGAAAATTCCTTTTGACATGAGAAGATTTAATAAACAGGTATTAATTTGAATTTATTTTATGTATGTTTTAGTTAAGTACATTTCATTTTCTTTCTTGTCCTATCTTTTTACAACTCGGTCCCGGAAAGACATTACTCACAACGGGATGTCTATGAATATATACGATCACAAAGAAATGCTTACTTGCTAGTTCATTAAGTTTTAAATTCGTAATTTTTTAATTGTTACGGTCTCACCAAATGATATTGTGGGAAAGAAAAACCCACTATATTACATTGGTGCCGTGAGCACTGTTCAGTGAAAGATCGGTAATTAATTTTGAATTTGCTTATTTTATATTACTTTTCGTGTTATTGAAGATGTTAAGTACTATGTGTTAGGATTAATTAAGGATTTTGATTTAAGTATTTTTTCTTACTTCTTATTACAAGGTGTTCATTCTCTTATTTAATTTAAGAAAAATTGGATTTTATTGTTACTCAAAATGTTTTTGTGGAAACTTAACTAAATAGTTATGTTTTCAGTTAATTAAGCTTTGATGATTACATACTGTGCATTCTATGTTCCTCGCAATAGCAGATAGTGATGATTTTAATAGAGAAAGCCAGTGATTTTGATTTTAGACAATATGTGTTTTCTTTTTTTTAAAATTAGCAAATCGGTACTGTACATTTGTACTATTGAAAACTTTGAGTGTTTTTCTGGATGTATATTTTTGATTTTCGAATTTTCTGATTTATGATACAAGTGGGAAAATGATTTACTCTACCATAATCAGATTTTTAGATGTGTGTCCTTGTATCAATCTGCGAGTGCTTGTCGGTATAAAATGGACTCATTCAATGAGCACTTTTAAGAGGAAGAGACTTAAAGACTCTAATTTGATTGAATCTTACAACTGAGACTAGCCATAGCTATGTGTAGCTTGAATTTTTTTTTGTGTGTGTGTTTATGCGTTGCCTATTTAACCTAGAGTCTTGTAAAATGTGCATTTGTGAGGAGTAATGCTAGGAAAACTTTGATTTTTTTTTAATTGATTGAATAATATTTTTGTGAAATGTATATAATGTTTTCATGCTCATCTAGCTTACCTAGCATCTTATTTTATTTATTTATTTTCTTTTTTGATTTACAGTGTTTTCATATGATTTCAGTATTTTGTGTAATGTGTTAGTAATTTTGTTTAGCATTGAGTAATGCATTTTATAAGTTCTTAAAGTATTTGGGCATAATGATGCAAATGAACGAGTTAAAAAAAATCTAGATTGTTTTCAAAGTGGCAAATTTTTGTTTTTAAAGTTAACATGGGTTAGTTATGAAATTTTTGCCTAAGATCAGTGACAGTCTGTTTGGTTAAATTAAAATTTGAATTTTTTTTCTTTGGATTAAATATTTCAGCTTGAGTGAAGTTTTGATTAGTGTAATGAATCAGAGTAATTGAGATTGGTTATCTTCTGAGTTTTAAGTTGGTGAATAGTTGTCACGTGAGAAATGTTTAAATAGTAGAAATTTAAGTTTAGTTTTGTGAATTGTGAAAGTGATTTTTAACGAGAATTTTTGTGACAATGGGAATTTGTTTTGTGGAAATTTTGAAATATGTTTGAGAAGATTTGTTACTTTTGTTCTGTACTCTTGAGTGGGATTTTTCTGTTGATTATAGGTAGTTTGTCTTGAACTTACTAGTGAGTCGTAATAGTTTTGATTTAGTTAATGAATTTTCTTTCTTGGTTAGACTTGTTGCAGAATTTGGGGTTAATTCTTGTTTTGGATTAAGTTTTGTATCAAATTACAATCTTGATATGTGTGGAAGTGGAAATTGCATTCTTATGCCGAGTTCCGTTTTCTAGGGATTTTGTGGAGATTTTTGTGAAGAATTATGGTTTATGAGTTTACGAGTTTCTGAGTTTTCTTTGAAGTATTTTAACTCCACTATAAGTTTTGTATTTGACTTCTTGGTGTCAAGATTGTTTCAGGTTTTTGTTTCGTTTTCTGCTGATTCTGCTAAGGTCCGTAAAATGTAAGTTCTCTGAAGCTTAGTGTATGTGGAAGAATTGAGATTTTAGGGTTTTAGGAAAGTGCTAGAATTTGAGTTATAGGTTTGATTTGTGAGAGTTTTAGGGATTTTTGAGTTTTATGAGTATTTTTTTTTTAGTTAAGCACTTTGAGAACTTTGCATTTGTTGCTTGCAGTTAGGTCTTGCTTGAAGCTGGTTTTCCTGTAATACTTACCTTTCAAAGTTGTTCTTAACCACACACCAGGAAAACAGTAACTTGATTCTGAGAAGCTATTGTTGTATCTCTCATTGTGTTGGTATTCAGGATTGTAGCGTTTCAGTCAGCGCACATTTCTGTAGGAGAATAATGGATTCTGTGTTCTCTTTCAACTTGTCTGGGGGTTCCCTGAGGCGCAAAGTTTGAGTCTGTTATTTGTAATACAGCGCTTTTATCAGCTTACATGGACTCGATAAAGAGTTAATGTAGTTTCTTTTGTTTAGGTAGAGGTGTTGCAGAACGCTGTTACTAAAGTTGCAATTCACTTTTTGGAAGAGTTTGATGCAGAATAGATCTTAGTTTCTGTCTAAATTGGTTTTTTTTTATTTTGAACAATGTTGATTTTGTGGAATTTTGATTTAGTGTTCTAGTAACGTGCTTCAGTCCAACTTTGACTGAATTTCTTTAACTAGTTTGAATTTTTTTTTGTTGAAATAATGGACTTATTATGAGTTACTGAATTTTGTTTTCGGTTGTCTTATTAAGGGGACTCAAGTAGGATGTTGTTTACTCACTAGTGTTTACTTTGAGGTTTGAAATTTTTTTAACGGCACTTCACTCTTGCTGTTTGATTTCTTTTTGGTTGATTTAACTTGTAGTGAAATATTTTTAACTTGATATGGTTTAATTTAATGAATATTTTTGTAGAAAAATTTTGTTTAGGCATCGCTGTCTCAATGCCCATTTGAATTATGTGTGGAAATTTTACACCTTATTTGTATATCACACCTTATTTGTATATTTGTAGAGATTATCAAGTACTCTGGAAAGAGGCTGCCCTCAAGATTCCATTCACAGACCCTTAAATGTAGAATTTAATAACGAATAATCTTCTCACTATACTAGATTGCCCAGGCTGCAAAATAGTGACTTTTGCTGATGATCCAATGATTTGGTTTCAAGAAAAATGTCTCCATACTCTTTCAATACGGTCCAGAACATCCTTAAATAGAGTTTCATATTGGTCTAGACAGCAAGAGCTTAAGTTTCCTCCTAAGAAATCTAATATTATGATAAATCAAAGAAGGCATTTCGGTTGTACAAACCAGCAATTGTACCCTGGTAATATTTCTCTAGAAACAGTGCATGAAATTCAATATTTAGGCATTATTATTGATACGCTTTTCTGGAAAAATCATTTACCCAAAACATATGATAAAATACTCATAGGACTTAATTGTGCCTCATGCAGTAACTTTTGGTTTAAAATAACATTTTACTGGCATGATTTATAAACAAGGAAAGTCATTAAAATACAATAACACGCCGAACAAATATTAATTTAGAAGTCAAACAACAAAATCAGCCTTATATTTTCAAATTTTCACAGGACTAGTTTCGATGGTTTTGCCGAACCACCATCCTCAGATGCGAAAGTGCAAATGAACGAGATAAGATATAATGATTAGATAAGATAAGAAAGCCTGGACAGGAGACAAGCCACTGGCGCCATCTGCTGATGAAACGGGGGCTAAAACATAATTTCTTTAAAGGCTGAAGGCAAAGATAGATTGGAATTAGGGTCGTTAACTAGAATAGAAAGATTTTTTTGAATGTGAAATGGCTCTAGAAAATCCAGTTCAACAATGGAAGATTTTTTTTGAATAATTTTGGCAGTAGAAAAATTGAAAGTGTGATTTTCGGACCAACAATGTTGAGCAACAGAAAACTTCTGTGTTTCCTTTTTTCTAACATATGCCTCGTGTTCCTTAACGCGAAATTGTAAGGCTCTCTTAGTTTGGCCAATTAAATTAAACCACACCAGTGTAAATTAAACCAGACTTAAAATTTCGCGTTAAGGAACATGCGGAAACACAGAAAAAAGAAAGAGGAAAAAAGGAAACACCGCAGTTTTCTGTTGCCCAACATTGTTGGTCCGAAATTCACACTTTCAATTTTTCTGCTGGCAAAATTATTCAAAAAACATCTTCCATTGGTGAACTGGATTTTCTAGAGGCATTTCACATTCAAAAAATCTTTCTGTTCTAGTTAACGACCCTAATTCCAATCCATCTTTGCCTTCAGCCTTTAAAGAAATTATGTTTTAGTTCTGGTTTCATCAATAGATGGCGCCAGTAGCTTGTCTCCTGTCCAGGCTTTCTTACTTTATCTTATCTAATCATTATATCTTATCTTGTTCATTTGCGCTTTTGCAGCTGCGGATGGTGGTTCGGTAAAACCAAAGAACCTCTAAGGAGAAGAAGTAAAGGTTCCGCGAAGCAAATGAGGCTCCACCAGACCGAAGAGACACGTTATGTATATCCCTGAAGTTATTTTACAGGGGCAAATCCATCCACGGTCAGCACCTGTTTGCGCATGTGCGAAATAACTTCGAAGACAACAAACCAAAGAAACTAGTCCTGTGAAAATTTGAAAATATAACTCTGATTTTTGTTGTTTTACTTCTAAATTAATATAAGGATAGTCATTTTTGTATACTATGCTCCTTAAGTGTGGCATACAAGAAAGAAGATTAATTCTCGTATCCTTCGCATAATTCAAGGAATTTTACTAACAGATGCGCGTGGCTACAGAGCAATCAGTTATGAATCCTATTTCGCAATTGCGGGTTTTCCCCGGATTGATCTTCGTTTTTTACACGACAAAGAATTTAAAGATAACATCAGCAAACTTATGTTCCAAAGTTTTGTTGAATGATCTACTTCACTCCGCTGGTCATTTGCCAACTGAAACGATAATTTACGACAATTTCATTTAGGAACATTTCCCAGTTGAATAGATGGGGGAAAATTAATAATCGAGTAGAATTAGGTTATATTGTTTTTTATCATGGTTCTGAACTACAAACAAACTCATTGAAGTTCCAAATGAATGCAGTGTTTTTCAAGGCAAATTAGTGAATCAGTTAAGAGATTCATTGTTCGTTAAGTTGTATCGAATCATTGTTCGTTAAGCTGAAATTATCTTATTTGCACCAATTCTCTTTTATTCTTGTATTCGGTTATGAATATCTCCTCCCGTAATAAATTAATTTTCTTCTCTTATGCAGTTTTTCAATATCTTAAATTGATCTCTAAGATAAAGGTGTTAATGTTATATCTTGTCCTCTTTATCGGCAATCTAGGAGATTAAAGGGCTGATTGGACGGCAAACTAAGCTTCAAACCTTCAGATTAGCTCCCCAATGATGCTGATTAAGTCATTCTTCAAGAAGCAAAGCTAGAGCAAAGCAATTCTCAGATGGAATGAATTATATAGAAATCATTCTACCGCTTCTCTCACTAAATTATTTTCTCTCAATTGATAAATCATTCTTCACAATCTTGGTAACAAACATTTTACCTGCAATTTTGAAATTACTGAACTTCTGACTGGTCATGGAAATTTCAATTAGTATCCTAAAAGATTTAGGCTGTGTCCTACAAGCTTATGTTCCTGTAACTTCGGGGAGTGCAAAATGTTGAACATTTATTGGTCTACGGTTCAAAGCTTGCCCATAAAAGAAAACAACATTCCTAGTTAATTTTTTTAAAATTTATTTCTATCCACTCTCTATGTGTATGTTCAAGATAAAAAGGTATTCTCTTCGTTCTGTATATTTATATCGTACGTTTCATGTGTGAATTTGTAAATTTTATTTTGTTTTGTGTTGTGTTACTTTTTTTTTTTTACTTAACTCTGCAATCTTTGTGTTAATGCTGTACGGTGCGCAAGGCGTTTAAATATTAAAATACACATAACTAGTGCAAATCTGTGGATACTGAAAGGGATTAAATATGAATGAGGTAACGTTATTTCTAAACATTATAAATGGATTTGTGACAAGCAAAAGTTGGTATTTCAGACATCTTGGAAACGTTGGGCTAGAGAATGCATTAGAATAAAGTACATTTAAATATTTTCTTGTTTTGTCTCTTGGAATTTAATTTCGCATTATTTTCTGACATTTAGTTTTTTTTTATATCAAGTATAAAAGAATTTCCTCTATTACGCAAGCCTGAGTAGTTTTTCATTGCTTAACTACTGGCCTGACATGAAGACAAACCACGTAGACAAGCATAAATATTTAAAATTCAGCCATTTCCTGTTTCTAATTCGTCAGAAGAAAGGAAACAGTTTCAGAAAGGTTTTGTTCAAAATGTACCTTGTTTGAAAAAGTAAAAATAAGGAATGAAAACTGTTAAAATAAACTTGAAAAAGAGTCTTCATTTCTGTTTATTGATGTTTTTTGATTGACTGCAGAAAAACTTGAATAATAGTTTTGTCGTAATAAAAACAAAGTAGCAAAAGGATTCGCAATTAATTTAACAATTAGGAACTACTTACATCTCATTCTTTAATTAGCACACTTGCATCATATCGACATTTTATACCGGGCTCAATTAACGATGATCATATCAGTGACATGGAGTCTTTAAAAATGAGTATTTCCTAAGTTTAATTGACATTACTTTTTATCATGAAACGGTGTGATGCTGAGTCTTTTGGTTATATGGGTTCGCACGTTCACATCAGACAATTTTAGTGTTTCTGTTAGTTTCACGCATTTCTGAAGTAACAGTATAAACACAGACATTTATCACAGTCTATACGATTGGCAACACAGACATCAATGAACTATGAAAATAATGTCCTGTTTCTGCTTGAATTGTTCGAGGATTGGAAAGGCTTCCATGACGCATTTGAACTTTTACGCCTTTAACGTTTGAACTCCTGGACGTCTGTAATATAGCCTGTTTTAATAAATGCTTCGGCAGCCGAAATCCTCAAATGTATCATCAACGGTTTATGATAAGCTAACTAACTGACTCTTATCTTTCCACTGACGTAGGATTGCCACGCATAGGTGACTATTCTGGTTGGGTGTTCAACTCAAACAAATGGAAACGATACACGTTACCCTGTTTATTCTTCGCCATTTCAAAACATCGTTGATAGACCGATAGTTTGTTTAATAAATTTAATAGCGTATAAGCGCTGAGCTATGCTTATTGGTTTATTTGAGCGTAGCAAAATACTCAAGGAATATCTGCATGAGGGAAAAATGCTTTCGTGGAGGACGTTCTAAGGAAAACTGGCTCATGTACACGTTACACATGTGAAACACCACGAAAACGCCCATGCAGCAGGGCTGGGCTATAAGTGGCCTAGGCCGTCATACCTGGTCTATGACTGAAAGGTCAGCATGATTGCTATTGAGATATGATGATTGTGTGACATAATGATTACTCATAGTTTGCTTCAAATAACAGCATACAATCGAAGATATGTTATCAAGTACTTTTTTCAGCACAGAGCATAGTTTTTACTAAGCTTCCGTTAACTATCATGTTTATTTATCTGCTTCAATCATTCTAATGTCAGATGCTAATTAATATAATTTTTAAGTTATTGGTTTATATATTGTTACCGTGAAGACCAAAATCTGGAGAATGACGCCATTCTCTCGTAAATGGCAACATTCACATAGTCGCTTCGCGTATGTATGAAATAATTGCTGAGTATCATAATGCTAAGTATCATAATTTAAGTGTGAAATTTAAAGTCTACTCATTTTTTAATCACACATATTCAGAAAGAGAATTATTTTTATTAAGCGTATTCGGAACTATGAGGGTACTTCTTTCTGGCCAGTTTAAATATTATACTCCACTTCTTGAAAAAGTATGATTTGTATTTTCAACAAAACCATTTCCTCAGAACTTTCTATAATTAAGTTTTCTTCTTTCAATCATTTAAGAGAATGCATATACCGGGTGATCAAAAAGTCAGTATAAATTTGAAAACTTAATAAATCACAGAATAATGTAGACAGAGAGGTAAAAATTGACACACATACTTAGAATGACATGGGGTTTTATAAGAACCCAAAAAAAGTTCAAAAAATGTCTGACAAATGGCGCTGGACAGCAAAACGTCAGTGACTACGCATGAAAATCGTGTATAAAAGGAGCTGTAATGAGAGAGAGAATCAGATGCACCAGCAGTCGCAGCATGTTAACGTTACCTGAAAAGGCGCTTTTAGTGAAGCTGTGTTATCAGAGAATGGGGAATGTGTTAGTTCAGCGTTACGGTCCTATCGCCATAGGAAGAGGATTCGAGCTAGGTCCGTTGACAAATGCAGGTGTGGCGAGAATGATTTCGAAGTTCGAGGCCACGGGTTGTTTACAAGATAGACCCCGTAGTGGCCGACCGAGCACAAGGCATAATGCTGCTGAGACAGTTCAAGAAGAAATGGAGACTGTAGCGGGTTCGTCTATGCACGGGGAAGTCAGCGCACCGGCATTCCATACACTACTGTTTGGTTGGCATTTAAGCGTACCCTTCGATGCTATCCTTACAAAATCGATCGGCATCATGAACTGTTTGTTACCTGGCGATTTAGTGAAGGGGATGGCATTTGCGGTGTGGGCGTTTCAAAAGATGGCGGAAGATGACGATTGGTTGAGTAACGTGTTGTGGACCGATGAAGCTCATTTCACGCTCCGAGGGTCTGTCAACGCCCACAACTGCAGAATTTGAGCTACCGAAAATCCTAGAACTGTCGTGGAAACTCCATTGCACGACGAGAAAGTCACGGTATGGGTTGGATTTACCATATCTACTGTTTCGGGCCTTTTTCTTCGAGGAAATGCGTGATTCTGGTTTTATAACTGCTACCGTGACGGGTGAGAGGTACGCCGATATGTTACAGAATCACATCGTCCCGAGCTTGGCTGATAAACACCTGCTGGAACGTACGATTTTTATGCAGGATGGCGCTCCACCCCATATTGCTAGACGTGTAAAAGATGTCTTACGCGCGTCGTTTGGTGATGATCGTGTGCTCCACGCCACTTTCGTCATGCTTGGCCTCCCAGATCCCCAGACCTCAGTCCGTGCTATTATTGGCTTTGGGGTTACCTGAAGTCGCAAGTGTATCGTAATCGACCGACATCTCTAGGGATGCTGAAAGACAACATCCGACGCCAATGCCTCACCATAACTCCGGACTTAAATTGTTATGCTAATTATTGCTTTACTGATCAGATTATTGCTTTTCTAATAAAACCCCATGTCATTCTAAGTATGTGTGTCAATTTTTACCTCTCTATCTACATTATTCCGTGATTCAGTTTTCAAATTTATACTGACTTTTTGATCACCCGGTATATTAACTTTTGCTTTTTCATTCCTTCATCGCCACTTTCTTTTACATTTATACCCTAGTTTCGGTTTTTTATATTCTTTATTTTTTGACTAACGCGAACTTTACAGTATTGTAACTAAGCGAATACATTTTTAAAACAGTGTGATCAGAATTAAATAACCCTATTTCAAAGCTGCACACAAGCGAAACCAGTCATCAGAAATTGTGAATTTTTTGGAAGACTTAATGAAGGTATAAGAATGTCTTTAAGAGGACAAAAACTTTTACAAATATCGCCACCAGAGGGTATTGTATTAATACATTACACATTTAAGCACAACTTTACAACAGCTTGATAATTGTTTTAGTTTTATTACAATAGAATATGTTGCACATGATGGTCGTCATTTTCAGCTACTGTCTGAAATCGCAAGATGCCATGTTCCACAGCTGATCGAAGTATATTCTGAGAAATGTTGAGCACGTGGCTTAAGATGCTGGATGTAAAATCAGGTAAAGGTGCTGGGAAAGGTTGAACACGGGACGTGAATTGCTGGCTTTAAGATCAATTAAAACTTGGATTGTCACGACTTACCAGACGTTTCAAATGCCCAAAACTCAAAAATTGCATGGATTGTTATCTGGCATCTGGAATCAGAGAGGAAATCAGAGAGTTATCTGGAGATCCAATCAGGCTATATTACACACATTACGAAATTGCCGACTGATATCCCGTTTTTCTGTAAAGTGACTTTAGGAACAATCATAACACACCCCGCAATATGTTGAGGATCTCCATCTTGCATTAAGACTGCGTGCAAGGCACTGACGTGCTTGCAGAGTCGGAACAATTGTGTTCTTTAACAGAAATGTTTATCGCTACCCGGTTTTCAAGCCTGCTAGTATACCTGTAGACCTGAACACTTAGAAGAATAAATAATGCAGAAAATCCACACCATGCAGTCATTTTTGGTCAATGCCGCGAAACTTTTAAGATAGGGTGCGGATTTTCTGACTCCTAAATTGCAAAGGTTTTTATTGTTAATAAGCTTTTTTTAGCCGAAAGACATTCCCATCCCTTCATTAAGTCCACCACAAATTTTAACGACTTTCTGATTGCTGGTTTCGCCTAGAGGCAGCTTTGAAATAGGGATCTATAATTCTGGACATCCTATACGCACAAATGGTTTGGTTATTTCATTATGACAAAGCACAGTAGGGCTCTTTTTATAAGAGGAGCAATGCCAGCGTAGAGGACTTCCTAAGCGAAACTGATTATCATCACCTATTAAGCAACTTTGCGTGTTCAGGATCGAACAACTTAACAATTGGAACCTCCCAAGTCCTGTTATGCTACCTCAGCGTGGCGGGGAGCTCCAGTCATCTATCCTTTTTCCGTCTTCTCTCCTCTTAACTGTAAAATTCCTCTTTTCCTCCTCCCTTGTGGTCTTCCTCTTCCGAGGTTAGAGTTCGTTATGAGAAGCTGGAACAGCCTTTGTCTCTAGTTTTCGAATGGCAAGAAAACTTCTCACGCGTTTGCCGTGCGTGGGGATCCGTGTCGCTGGAAAGAAGGGTCCTGGTAGTTGAGAGTCGAGGTACTGTCCCCAACACACTGCTTTTGCCTCTGCTTCTGCCAAACGGGAGGCACTTTGTCGTCCTCGCGGCTGTCAATCAGCTGGTCACTAGTCCTTGTGTCAGTGGCTTGGGAATAAGCTCTCGAGAGTATCTGCTTTCGGAAAAGCCGACTGTGGGGCTCCAGTTTGCGTATAGACCCGGCTTTCCCTGTCGTAGAAATCTGCGTGCCCTTGTTGGACTTCGTGGCGAGTGGGGACGCCGGGTCCGAATCGTTATTTCCTTCAAATATGGCTTCGAAAATTTTTATTACACCTCATGAAACTGCCAAGGAATCATCTATTTAAAGGCCTACAGAAAGTACAGAAAACACCAAAGTTGTTCCCCCATTTTTTGTTATAACATGATCTGCTGAATTGCACAAAACGTCTCCTTTCCTTGTTCAAAAATATATGCTGAAGTCTTTGCTAAAGAACCAAAATCAATTAAACGCTTACGGTCTGGTAATTTATTAATAGAAACTGTCTCTGCTAATCAATCAAAGACCCTCTTACTATGTGAAAAATGGGACAGGCTGCTGTTACGGTTTCTGCACACAAACTCTGAATTTCAGTCGAGCCATAATATCAGAAGTCCACCTATTAACTGCGTCGAATGAAGAATTCATTGACGAGCTTGCTGAGTAGAATGTTTGCAAAGTACTTCGAATTAAAATAAGAAGGGATGGTCAGTTAATTGACACTAAACGTGTCGTTTTGACTTTTAAAAACTCTTCAATTTCCAAATCACATTAAAGCAGGTTATTTGATTGCCCGGTGCGAGCGTATGTCCCAAATCTTATGCGTTGTTTTCAGTGTCAGCGGTTTGGGCACTCAAAGAATGCATGTCGCCTTAAACTTGCATGCGCTTACTGCTCATCTGTAGGTCATGAAAGTGAGGGTTGCACTGCCGAGAATCTTTGTATTAATTGTAAAGGAAGTCACCCATCCTTCTCTCGCACCTGTCCCAAATGGAAATCCGAAAAGGAAATCCAAACTGTAAGGGCAACCAAAACGATATCATATACAGAAGCTAAGAGACTGTTTGAAAGCACTCAACCACGTCTAAATCAGAGTTTTGCCGATGCAACAAAATCTGTTCGCTCAATAGCCATTCAGACGTCACTTACTATTCAAAGACTAAAACTTAAATGCCACAAAAAATGTCAAGCAGCAATTTATCTGCCAGTACTAAACATACACCAACTCGTAAAAAACCTGAAGTAATTAATACTAAAAACAAACTAAGTCCTCTTCAAATAGCATAAGCTCAAAAACAGTAAATTCTGTTAATACCTCATTAGAGAATATGCTATCAGATACGCTTGAATCTGCAATGGAATTACGAGTAGGATTAGCCCCACCAAAAAGTCGTCTACCATGCCTAACAAAGAAACAGCATAAGCAAAATAAATATTCATGATAGCTAATTTAATCTCTTGGAACTGTCGCGGATTTCATTAAGGTTTAGTGAACACGAAATGTCTGATAGGCATTTATCATCCTGCCTGTTTTGGAGTGCAGGAGACATTTCTCAAGCAAGATGGCACGGCTAAGTTGCGGAGATATTCAACTGTCAGAAGAGGCCTTTTGTCTGGTGAGCGAGTAAGCGGAGGCGTTGCTATCCTCACCTCTCATGTCTACCCTTCGACTGTCTTTCCTTTGAAAACATGTCTCCAAGCTATTGCTCTGCAGATCAATGTCAGTATGCTTGTCACTGTCTGTACCATCTACTTGCCTCCTAATGAAGTGATAGATTAAAAAAGAATTAGATGATTTGGTAGAACAGGTGCCTACCCCTTTCATTGTAATTGGAGATTTCAATGGCCATAATTATCTCTGGGGTAGCGGTGATATTAACGTTCGGGGGAAACAAATAGAAGACCTCATTAGTGATCATTGCTTATGCCTCCTTAATAGCGGAGAACAAATATATTTCCACAAGCCCACAAGGACATTTCACAGCATTGATCTGGCCATTTGTTCGGCATCACTTCTTCATTTTTGTTCATTTAGTGTTAGGTACGACACTTTTAATAGTGATAATTTCCCTATCTTCGTGACTTTTCATCGAATTACAGCGTGGCCTAGTGCCAGATCACTACGTTTTATTTACGAACAAGCAGACTGTGAAAGGTTTACGCATTTGGCCATGCTCACTAATAATATGACATAGAATGTGACAATTGATTGGTTCTGTAAAAGCTGTTACTGATACTCTTGTTCAGGGAGCTAAAACCTCTATTCCCATATTATCAGGCAGGCTTCCTAATATCCCAAACCATGGTGGAACCGTGACTGTCAACTAGCTCATAGACAGCAAAGAAAAGCCTGGGGAATCTTTCTTAGGTATCCCACGCTTAGCAACTTATCTCCTATAAAATCGCGAAAGCAAATGCTCGGAGACTGCGGCGCCAAAGACAGAAGGATACGTGGTTCAATTATGTGTCATCCATTACCTCTTGCACTCCAAGCAATTGTGTTTAAGAAAAGTTAAAATAATCTCAGGTAATTATAAGGATCACGGACTTCTCATCTTAGAGAGAGTAAAAAGAAAACAAAAAAGAGTAATGTATAGGAGCAAAAAAGATATTGCTAATATCATAGGGAAGATTTTTAAAAGTGTGAAATAGTATTAATTATCCACCAGCATTCCACTCAGTTAAGCTTCGCTGTAGAATACATCCAACAATGTTAACTCCCCCAATACAGAAACGTATAACACTGATTTCACTATGCGGGAAATGATCAGAGCTTATTCACTAACGCCTGTGAGGGTCCTGGCCATGATGGCATTTCCTATGTCATGCTGAAGCATTTGTCCAACGAACCATTAAAATCTCTTCTCTTCCTGTATAACAGAATATGGAAGGAGTGTTTTCCCGTAATGCTTGGCGAAATGCTATAGTGATACCCATTGTCAAACCTGGAAAGGACCCAAGAAATCCTTCAAATTTTCGTCCTATCGCTCTCACTAGCTGCCTAGGCAAATATCTGGAGAAAATATTGAATAGTCGCCTTGTCCATTTTTTGGAAGAAAAGGGTTACCTGTCCCCAAGCAAAGCGGTTTCCGGAAACGCCGATCGACAACTGATAACATGCTTCTGCTTCAGACCGCAGTGCATAAAGCTTTTCTTAAGAGTAATGCTTTCATTTTGTGTCAGTTTTTTTCGACATGGAAAAAGCATATGACAAGACATGGAGCTATGGAATTCTCCAAGATCTTTATCATTATGGCCTACAAGGAAAACTTCTGATTTTAATTCAGAATTTAATGAAGGACAGGCTGTTTCGAGTAAAAATTGGTTCTGTGCTGTCTAAATCCTTTTACCAAAAAGAGAGAATGCAAGAGGTCTGTTTACCGAGTGTAACCCTTTTCAATACTAAAATATGTGCTATTCTTGAGGATCTGCTTCCAACCGTATCTGGTACGTTATATGTCGATGACCTGCAGATAACCTGCCAAGGTGCAGACATGCGGTTTACCAAGAGACAACTGCAGATTGCCATTAACAGGATAGTTATGTTATCAAATAAAAAAGGATTCAAGTTCTCTAACCAAAAGAAAGCTTGTGTCCATTTCTGGCATAAAAGAAATCTTCATCCTGATCCAGAAATCTTCCTAGAAGGCTCACCTGTTCCAGTAAGGGCAGAAACTCAATTTCTAACAGTAATATTTGATAAAAAAACTAATCTTTCTTTCCCATGTCTCATAACTAAAGAAAAAGTGTTTAAAAGTATTAAACATTTTGAACGTGTTATCAAATAACACCTGGGGAGCAAATAAGACTTCCGTGCTCCGAATTTACTGAGCTCTTATTCGCTCCAAACTCGACGACGGATCAGTGGCCTATAGATCGTCGTGGCCTTCTGTGAAACTTGATCCTGTTCACCACCAAGCCCTGACAATTTGTTCAAGAGCTTTCAGAACATCTCCTGTGCGGAGTGTTTATGCAGAATGTTTCGAGCCACCCCTTCAGCTGAGACGTGAGCAATTGTCTCTTCAATATTACTTCAAAACTAATCTGTCTTCAAACTGTGTCGCATCCTGATCATCCAGCCAATCACTTAATGCTTGATAGCCAGTTTTATTTGCTCTACCATGTACAAGTACGTCCTTCTTGTATTCCTGCTTTTGGAATGCGCGTTCGACAGGGGATGCAAGAGCATGACTTGGAATGGGTGAAACTTTAAGGAGTAAATTATTTGGAAATACCTCGTTGAAAAGATGCTCACTTGAACTTCTCAACATATTTTTCAACCTAGCTAAAGATGACACCAGTGATGTCGTGTACAAGTAGATTTTCTATGAACATAGACAGACTTTCAATGACTATGTTGCAGTGTACACGGATGGAGCTAAGTCCCAGGATCACTTCAGCTCTGCTTTCGTGTGCGAGAATACTATTGAAGAAAGAAAAATTCATCTCCCCTTGCACCAGTTTTACTGCGGAGATCGTTGCTTTACTATTAGTTCTATCTTTCATAGGTAAATAACATAGGGAAAATTGCATTATTTACACAGTCTCACTTAGTGTGCTAAAAGCTCTCGAATAGCACGTGAATAACACAAATCCGTTAATCATAGAAGTACTGTAACTCAATATTACGATCGAGGACAAAGGTTACCGGATCCTTAATTGCTGGGTACCAAGCCATGTTGGTATAAAAGGAAGCAAACTAAAGGATATCGCTGCAAGGAATTACAGGACTGACGCCACACCCCTGATAGGACAATCTGTCATTACATCCTCACCCGCCAGCGAGATTTCAGAGACAATCAGTCTCAATGTTTTCTTATTTTTATTGCATTTTATCTTAGGTACGCACCTTTATGATGGACCAATTTGATGAGCCCTTATTTGTGAGGCCCCTTGTCGGATTCCGTGATCTGGTAAGAGCGGAGTTAATTCCCGCTGTAAACCAGAATATGCAACCAAAGCATCAAAGCATCAAAGAATATAGCTGTAAAATACGCCTGTGGAACATCCAAGCCACCCGTTCCCTATTCAGATATTAACACTCTGACTGGGAGGGAAATTCTGATGAAATGGCAAAAGCTTTAAGATGCACAGTTAAACAATAAGTTACAAAATGCACTGCTCGTCATTGAAAACGCAACACCAAGAAGGGGGGGGCAGAAAGTGATGAAATTTGGAAAAAAGACAGAGACAGCAAGCAGCAATAAGTGATCTTTATTTCAAAATGATAGTCAGAATACAGAGCGAGAACGGCGTCGGCTCAGTAGGATGCGACATGCGACGGAGGACGTGGGCACCATCCTTCTACCATATGGTTAAATGGTGTAGCGCCATGCCCACCAATATCTATAGTCCAACTCTCCGGGAATATTCTTCCATCCACTTGTCCGAGCTTCTGTATTTGTTGTACATATAGAAAAGTACATGACCTAACAAAGGACATTACTGCATTTGCAAGATGGGAAAGTTTAAGGCAGTATTGATAGTGGTATTATTAAAAACATGTTGTTGACAGACTATTGCTGCGTACCAATGGCATACATTATACATTCAACATACATTGCACATACATTATATATATGTTACACATACATTGAACATACATTAATCATCATTACATAAGTATTACATTATTACATTCATTTGTATCCTCATTGGGACCCAAATTACTTAATTTGAATTAATAAGAGAATATTCAGAACTAACAATAACAACAATAAGAGAGTATTCAAAACTAGCAAACTATACCTACATTGATCAAACATTACCTATACATCAAGGACTGAGGCACTAGTTGCACTAGAATTTCACTTACTACGCCACACAAGGGCGCGTTAAAATATTCTATGGTACATAGTTATTTACATGCAGGGGTAAAACATTGCAGTCTGCTCATGATTATCCTCTCTAGGATTTTACCCATGGCCGACAATAAGCAAATGGGCCTAAAGGCTGTTATATCATCGGGATTCCTATTTCTCTTTAGGAAGAGAATGACTTATCCAATTTTATAGGCTTTGGGGAAAGTTCCTGTGAGTAATAATTTATTGAAAAAGGCAACAAAAAACATTGGATGCGCTTGGATTTTAATCTTGTTTATTGCATAATCGACCCCGTCTGGTCCGGGGGCCTTTTTCTTTAGAAGGATACGTAGGATGTACTTAAGCTCGGTGATTGTTATATCCAGGTCCGCGTCGGTGTCCAGTGAATTTGAAACTAAACGTAGATTGGCTTGCTGCTCTGTGTCATGTTCAGCATCATCCTGACTAAATGCTTGGTTAAGAATGGCCCTTATGGTTTCTTCTGTGTGGCTTTGCGCAGTAGTCTGAGTAGGAGGTATTTATAGCTGCGTCGGTTTGAAGATTTTAACCGTGGCGATTTTGTGATGGATGCCATAAATCTCCTTTGTATGCGTACAGAACTCACGCCAAGAGGCAATTTTGGCTTAAATTATCATTCGTTTATATGTCACTCGTTCTTTTTGATAGATAGTCAGGATGCCCGACTGTGTTCCTAGTCTCGTCTCGCTTTTTAATCTCCTCCGGAGTGCTCTGCATTTGGATTGCTGAGTTCTTAGTGAGCTTAACCATCAGTAAATTCCCTGTAGCTTTTTGGGCTTTCGAACAGGGAGACATTGGTTGCAGATATTTTGTATTGATGTTTGTAGTTTGGTCGTGAAATCCTCAAGCTCATCCGCTGTAGTCAGTGTCTGTAGCGTTGGCTCCAAAAATGTTAGCTGCTCTTTAATTTTCTTGGTGAATGTCTTAATCTTCCTTCCTGGAAGGTTATAGCGACGGATTTTCGAAACGATAGTATGCTTTACGAGTGTAAAGGTTATATACTTACAGTCGCTTAGGCTCTCTTCATCTACTACCTTCCAGTCCTAGAGGTAAGGGGGCAGTGTGTGGGGTAGTCAGAGTGAGCTCTGGCCACCCCTGTGCGAATGCTCTGTCAAAGAAGGAGGTGCTTCTGTATTGTTTTGGAGAACAAGATTGTTCGAAGAAATAAAGTCTTCCATTGCTTGTCCTTTGTTATCAGTTGCGCGATATCCCCGGGTTGTGTTGTGGGCACTAAAATCCCCTGCAATTATCATGTCTGGTAGCCTGTACTGGTAAATAATCCTATTTAGGAAACATTTTGTCGTACCGATATCTGCCGTGGGTGGGGAGTAATTAGAGGTTACACTGAGGGACATAGATAGGACCTCTAGCAAGATGGCTGCGTTATCCTGTTCCAATGCAGCAACTGTTGGTAACCATTCAGGATTGCAACAGACTGTTATCGCCCTGGGCGGATGTTCTTGGCTTGGTTTTTGAAACACTGTCCACTGAATCGGGAAACCGACTGCTGCCCCGTTCCTGGTGTAAGATTCTTGACAAATTATGATGTCAATACTGTTATCTAACCCATACTGAATGAACTGGGCAACCGCTGCCCGCGTATGTTGTAGATTTCTTTGAAGGAATTTTATAGGGTTCTCTCTTCGATTTAATCCGTTATTTATATCACGGCCGTTATTCAACTGTTGTGCATCTCTGGTATTTCTGCCTGCTGCTTGTGACGTTATTAATCCTGCGTTGTCTACCTTTTGTGCGGGCGCAGGGATGGCCTCTTGGACTTGGATGATATGCGCGCATGCTGCTCTAGTAGTCGATGTTACCTCGGACATTGGCGATCGTTCGTCGAGAGACTGGACTGTCCGTGGCAAAGACGGGGTGCTGGAAGTTGAGTTTCGTTCCAAAGCGACAGTTGGAATCTCCACAGATAATACAGGAAGGGATTTCCGCCGTGCACTCCTATGTGGGGTGGTATGCGAAGCAGTAAGCACAAAAGATCTTCTTGGAGTGGCAGGAGTCTTGGGCATGGCCAAACGACTGGCATTTATCGCATCTTCTGATGCCCAAGAACTCCGTGTTACCGTGCGACTGCCAGGCGGTGAACACTCGTTTGATGCGAATGGCTGCAGCAAATCCTTCTGAAGAACATTCAAGTACCCATTTGACCCTGTTGGGTCTCCTTTCTAGTAGCCTGAAAAGAGCCTTAAATTCTTTGGCGGAGACTCCTGCAGTTGAACTAATTTCATTGATGAGTTCTTCTGGTGCCACGTTATCTGGGACATTGTGGACCGCGCATCTAGAATGTAGGTGTGCGTTTTGGATATGGACTTGAAGTTCTTCGATATCTTTTGAGGTTTGGCAGAAAACCTCCAGGCCTCCTTGTTATGTGGGCGAAATACGTTCTACTGCTGCTGGGATTTTAGAAAGTGGGACTTTCTTCTGTAATATTTTTCTGAGTTCACCTACTGGTTGCTTGGAGAGGGGTTTGATGAATAGGCTCGGCTTATCTGCCTTCCAGAGGACTTCAGCAAAAGACGGAGCGGAGTTGGCTGGTCCGGGCCGTTGTAATCTCTCACTGTTGATCTGTTGAGTTGGAGATAGGGGTGACTGCGTATGTACCGCTTGGCAGCAGACGAAAGTAGAGGTGTTCGTGCCAACGTCTGCTTTGTCTGGTCTCGGCTCTTATGAAGGACCTTGTAACGCTAATTCCTTGAGAGCGTCTAAAGAGGCTTGAAGCTGGTCTCTAAGATCTTTAGGCAGGCAGAATTTGTTGCTCTTAAAAGCTGTAGCAGCCTGTCTAATGACTTCGTAAAGGTTTGCAACTCTCTCCCCGTGTTTCAAGTCCGTGGTTAGTACTGCAGTAGGGTCAACAGGGCCTTGAGCACCCGTATTATCCGTTTCCGTTGGTAACACAGAAGAGCGAGACATGGCATAAAAAGAAGCAGTTCTCACTAATTTCACTAATTACTCGTGGAAGGAGTGCGTTGCAACGCTAATCAAAGTTGCTCATGTTCACGAACACTAAATACTTTCTGTGCTGTACTGTAACACTTTGGCAATGCAACACGAAATCACAATTCATGCACTGTATCACACTGTAAACTTACTAATTAGTAAGTGCACATGAAACATTTCACTGAGAAACTTCAGAATTGCACTATAGTGACACGATCACATTACTTGTTTACTAATGACTTGATCACTATTCACAAGTACTGTTAGCACTGATCACTTGTACGCTAATTACAAGATCACTGAACACTTTATTACTAATCACTTGAACACTGATCGTCTAATCCTGATCACCAAGATCACTTATTACTTGATTACTATTCACTTGATCACTATTCACAAGATCTCTAAGCACTGATCACTTGTACACTAATCACAAGATCACTAATCACTTTATCACTAATCACTTTAACACTGAGCAGTTTAACACTGATCACTTAATCACTTTATCACTTAAGCACTGATCACTTGTACACTTTATCACCTAGGCACTACTATTTAGAATTGCAGCTCGAACACGTCAATTTTCGGCACTACACTTAAGAATGGATCAGTTCACCTTAACAATGAGTCTCACACACACGAGTGTCTGACAATCAATGGAGAAATAACAAGGTTTTAATGTGATAAACTAATGCATATCACTTTTATCAATTGAGTTGGAAGTGATTGAGCACTGATGATACACAGAATACACATAATACACTGTATTAAGTCCGTAAATAACTTTAAAAATAGCAAAAAATCGAATTATTAATACTAATTAGTTACTGATCAAGGACAGCAGTACTTCCTATAGGTGTATGTAAGCAAGTATTATCACCTAGTGTTAACAATAATTAAAAGCACTTGTAACATCTATTTAGATAATACGTACAAAAGTTATAATCAAAATAACTGTATAAGAATAATTAAAAGCTATTAATTAAAAAGTCTGTGCACACTCAATATCCGGTGACCTGAAAACACATAATTACAGAACTCAATAGGTAATACTAGTTATTGCATACAGTCAGGCTGTAACAAAATATCAGAGTAATTAGCTGAGTTAATGTAAATAGATAATTAAAATTGCATAATTAATATTTGCGAAAAATCGCTAAGTGTCCAGTATCTTAAAAACACATAATAATGTCAGGTACTGTCAGAAATTCCCAATCTGGTACTGATATAGACAGAGTAAACAGATAGA
This sequence comes from Stegodyphus mimosarum, assembly GCA_000611955.2. NCBI lineage: Eukaryota > Metazoa > Arthropoda > Arachnida > Araneae > Eresidae > Stegodyphus > Stegodyphus mimosarum. The sequence continues at coordinate 21,958 of KK117214.1, forward strand.
AGTTTTGCACAGTATTGCTAATTTAGAATAATAAGCAAGTCGTTAATTAATTAGTGAACACCGTTAGTTTAAAGACAGAGGCCTACCTTGGTTGGAATTCTTCTTCTGTGCGTTGTTGGGAGTACTGTTCATCGAATTGCGAGGAAGTACAAAATTATATAAGAAGCACACACACACCTATATTAATCACTTTTGTAGACGGCAAGAATCCTAAGTCCAGGAAATTATAGACCAATTCGATATCTCCGGAAGTTGCTGGCCGATTTTCTTCAAATTAACAAACTTGTAATTCTCAGGATCTCAGTCGAAGGAATCCACTGAAGCTAGATCACTAAGCCAATTAGGGGCTTAATTAGCGACCCTATTAACTTCTTCCACTACTCCTTTTCCCCACTTTGTTGTCAACCGAAGTCCTCCCGGGTTCGCAGGCGACGAGGGGTCGGTGATTGCAAACTGACCGTTGGTCAGAGGAAAAGGTCAGAGGTCACGTGAGAAATTAATTAAAAATCAATTTCTCAGCATCTGATTAGCGCACACGCACATAATTGGTATCAAAATACTCGAATTAAAACTGTGTACCCAATGTTACTAAATACTTATGGCGGCGGTCAACAACGGCGGCTATGAGGATGGGGAAACACAAGTCATAGCGATTTTCCACGTGCAGGACATTTTTATGCATCATTTAGTCTCTAATTAATCACTGGATGTTCCTATCTTGAAAAATTTTATATCGATGTAAAGCTGATGTTGTTAGCTATACACTGCAAGTAGAATTAAGACAATGCAATGATTATTTCCGCTTCTGCTGAGGTAAACATCGGAGCTACGTGGGGACAACCTTCACACACGGCGTCTCACCGGCTCAGTAGGATGTAGGACCTCCGCGGACAGCGATGCACGAAGAAACACGTCTAGGCATAGAGTCAATAAGAGTGCGGACGGTGTCCTGAGGGATAGCTCTCCATTCCTTTTCAAATATTTGTCACAGTTATTTTTCTGAACGAGGCAGGGGCAGAACGGCGTCCAATCACATCCCACACATGTTCGATTGGGGACAGGTCAGGAGAGTACGGTGGCCAGGGAAGCATCTGTATACCTTGCACAGCATGTTGGCAGATGCAAGCACTATGTGGTCGGGCGTTATCCTGCTGAAAAATTGCATTAGCAGCCCTAAAGGTAGGGGATTGTCACCGGCCGCAGTATATTATCCAAGTATCGTTGGGCCGTCATAGTACCCTGAATACGAACTGGTTGTGATCTGGAATCGTAGGCAATAGCGCCCCAAACCATTATGCCACGCTGTCGCGCGGTGGGGCGTTCCACAGTTACTGCCGGATTAGATCTGTCTCCACGTCGACGCCAAACACGTATGCAGCGACTGTCACTAGATAAACAGAAACGTGACTCATCTGCGAACACGACCTTTCGCCATTCTGTCATCCACATTTTTCCAGTCCGGCACAGTTCTAAATGTTGGCGTCAATGGCAATCTTCTAAACGGACGCAGTGAGTGCAGGCCGCGTTCAACCAATCGACGGGAATTGGTTCTCGTGGACATGGGAACATCTAGGGTATCTTGCACATGCTGCAGAATCGCGGTACAAGTGACTTACGGGGCCGCCACAGCTTGTCGGCGGATGCGCCGATCCACGCGTGCTGACGACACTATGGCTGCACCTGGACCCCTCCTTCTTCCCACATTTCCTTGTTCCAACCATATTAGCCATAGCCGATGCACCGTGCTCGCAGCCATGTGGGTATCAGCTGCGATTTGACGTGAGGACCAACCTGCCCCTCTCAGTCCGATCACCATACCCCTCGTAAAATCGTCTATCTGCTGGCAGTGCCTTCGTTGACTGTGGCCTGGCATTCTGCCCTATTACACGTATCTTCCGGGACAAAAATCAATTTTCTCCGATAATTCGTCTGGCAGAAATAACGACACGAATAATGCCCATTCTGCGCGTTCCTTCCCTTATATCTTACTTCATGTGCGTCGGAGAGCTGCGCATTTCACATCATTCGCATAACTCAGTGACGTGCGTCTACGCTAAAATTTACATAAATTTCTGACTACTCCTTCTTGGTGTTGCATTTTCAATGTCGAACAGTGTATAAAACTTAAACTAGAACATTGGAAATGTTGCCTAAACCGAAAGGAGCAGGTCCCTCTGACCCGATTGAGAATTAGTCCCACAAGGCTAACACACAGATACCTTTTGATGGGCGAAACTGAACCAGTATGTGCTGAATGCAGCACTATTTTAACCATTAGACACATTTTAATGGATTGTTCAAATTTTAATTGCTTTCTAAATTTGTATTTTAATATATGTGACATTTTAGCAAAAGATCTAGTTTGTAAAGAGCCACATTTTAATATTTTTAACTTTTTAAAAGCCACAAAGTTTTACTACGTAATTTGAATGTCCTGAATAGAACTTGGGTTTCAGAAGATCTAACCGGGATCTAGTTATATTCATATCATCAAAATCTATCCTTTGACTATAGAGTTTTCTATTTGTATTTCATGTTTTTCATATCCTAGTTTTTCATAAAAGGATTTCATGTGTGTGATTTTATTGCTTGCTATTTTATGCTTATATGTAACGCAGTATTGAATTTCCATTCGTGAGTACGCACTGAATGGTGCATGTCTTTATTATTTAAAGTTTTGAAATAAAAAAACATTTTGTTTGGCGCAACATAAATCCCACGGGTTTTGTGCCAAAAAGTTCCAACCAAGCATAAGAGTTGAAAAATTGTGATTTCAAATAAATTGAAGAACTCAAAGAAAAATCACAAGCTCTGTTTGTAACGTCATTAGATAATAAACGCAAATGAGTTTACAAGGATAGCTATGGAAGCTTCACAAGAATTTGAAATGACACGGTCTCATTTTAGTAGCAGGAATTTCTGTGATTCCTAATCTGTGTATAATAGATGCGAACTTCTGGCCTTCATATGGGAAGTATTTAATAAGGTATCAGTAACTCAAATGCCACAAGAAACTGAATTGGAAAATTTGGTTTAAGTTTTATATTTTAGCAAGTTCTGTCTCCGAGAACTATTTTGACGTTTTCTGAAAATCGTATGACTTAGCATTTAGATTGCCTCGTAATGTATTTTAGAACTGCTTTTGCTGTCGCAAAAAGGTTTCTCTTTTTATGACAGCAGAGGCCTACCAGCAGCCGATTGCTAAGTTGCTGAACACTAGTAGTTCAGTCCGAGGTTCGAATCCCGCGAACGGGCTGGCTGCATGTGCGGTTTGGTGGGTTTTCCCCATGTTTAATATGCATAAGAGCCAGTTTCCCCTAAAACGTCCTAGACGAAGGCATCCCTTCCCTTAGGCACATAACTCTCGAGGCTTTGCCGTAATTTTACAAATCATCATTTTGTGACAGCACTGAAGTCATCTTCCGTAAAAGAATCTCTTGACCAGTCTTCTGAAACATAATCCTAGTTTTTCTTCCTCAACAAATGAAAGACCACATTCATTTACAGTGCTTAATTCTTTTGCAGCTTACTATGCGAAAGAACTGAAAAATGCAGTAAACAAAATGACCTAGAAAAAGAGCGGCTCTATGGAAATTATTAAAATTTTGTTAATTTAACATAAAATAAATAAAATAGTATCTATTGTATATGAAGCTGGTCCACAAATCATAACAATATTTATAGTCCGAAATATTTATTCTGCAAAATAACTACAATGTTAACGGTTGAAGTACTACATCTACGCATTTTGATAGAAGACAGATTTTTATTACATACTTCTTGCACAGAATTTTTATCTTAGCACGCAAAGAACATTTTATTTTAACTAACCACACTTACTAATTGGAATACTCTACTATAATAACAAATACTTGTCTCGAAGTATATAGGAACACTGTATAAGAAACAAATGCCAAATTTAAAGAGAGAACTGTACTGTAAATTTTCAAATAACATGGCAATGCTTGAATAAAGCTACAAAGCAAATAAAAGGAAAAGTCGGATCGATTTTCAGATTTTAATAATAGCCAAAAGAACTGTTTTAAAGTTTAATATTGTTTTTCAGAAGTGATTCTCAATAGAGTTGGCCCAGCTGGAATCACGAAACATTTTATAGGATAGTAGATGAATAATCATTTAGACAAATATTGTAAAATACTTAATGTTTTTAATTAGATACGTTATGAATTAAAATTTATTTTAATTTAAATGAAAAAATTTAAAAAGTAAAAATTTAACATTCTTAAGAACTGAAACAGTACTTTTAAACAGCTTAGTTTGTTAATCAATAACAGTCAGATTGAATTTGAAAGATAAATATCATATATTTTAGTGAATGGCAACAGAATCCAATGAAAAGTAAAACAACGCAAATTGCATTTCTGGATTTGCGTAAAGGAGACATTCAGGGATAACAAACTATTGATAAAATTCAACTATAAGCCCTAGCTATTGTAGATAAGCGTAGTATTTTGAAGAAAGACTCATAGAACCTGACAGGTTTTATAGATAAATGGAAATAAGGCACTATAACTTTAATTTTTTAAAAAACGATATCGTAAAGCTTTAAGTAATAATTTCGTGTACGTTTTTCTACGCACCATTATTAAAGTATTTCCAGTGTTGCTCATCACAGAAGCCCCGCCTCCAGTTATAGTAATATTACGTATTTATGAAATATGCCTCTAACGATATCTCGCTGAAAACAGTTGAAAACTAAAATATTGAAAAATAATACCTAAAAAACTAGACTTGAAGAAATAAATCACAGTTTTTCCTCAATTCACATTAGAGTATAAACTGTTGTTGTAAACTGCCTGCTAGTATAAAGCGGAACGTTGAGTCTAAGCATTTAATTTTTATTTTCAGATTTTCGAAACGCCATATTTTTTCCAATACATTGCTCACAATTTATAATTTTTTTTTCATTTCAGTTGGTGCTTTAGTTTATATTTCACTTCCGATAATAATCTATAACTTCAGTCTTTATTATTTTTGTAGATCATACAAAAGAAAAGCAACTGAAATTTTAATATGGTTCGATAGATTATGGCAAAGCCCAATAAGACTGTCTGCCTAAGAGGAAGGATGCCTTCATGGAGGACTTTCAAAGGCAAACTGAATCGTATACAGGTTACACATGGAAAAAAACACGAAAACGCCTATGCCCGTTCGCCTGGAATAGAGTCCAGGTCTGAGCTACCAGTGTTCAGCAATTTCATCTTTCAGTCACTGGTGGGCGAAAGATGCAATTTATGTTTTGTTCTTCATGAATATAACAGTGTAACATGAAATTTTTATACCTTAAAATAAGGACAAAGTTTACGATTTAAATTCTAATTGAACGTCTTCTTAATTTTTAGATGTTAGCAATCAACCTGACTGCAAGTAAAAAGAAATCATTTGCACCTGGGAGAAGGATGAAGAAATATTTGCAAACTTTTGCCAGCAATCTGAATTTCTTGTAAAATACGTACGTATAATATAAAAAGCAAAAGAACTTGATTATGTACACTTAATCTGATTAAGGCCCACTAGCGGCCAAGTGATAAACTCTCTGAACACTGGTAATTCCGACTTGGGTAAGAATCCAGGCAAACATGCTGGCTGCATGTACATTTTTGTGCTGACGAGATGGCTGCATGGACATTTTACCATGCGTAACGTGTATACGAGACGGTTTCCCTTTGAAAGACCTCCACGAAAGCACCCTTCCCCTTAGGCAGTTAGCCCTAGTGTGCTTTTCCATAATAAACCAAACCAAGCCAAACCTAATTTGATTAAGACTTTACGCTTTGATTATAAGAAAAAAACATTGACTGAAATGACAGACAGCAATGTTCGCAAGGCGAGACTTGGTGCCAATATTTCCTTAATCCAAGCCTATTGGACGAAGCGAGTTTTAAAACTGAGCAAATCTCTACTCAAAGTTTGCCGTTCATAATTAAAGGCCCTTTACTTGTTTATATTATTTTATCTACATGAATACTGTTGTTAATGTTAAGGCAAAAGTTTTCTTTTTCAAGGCGGAGAATACATATTATTCTCCCTTTCCAAATCGGCTTAAAATTGACTTAGGAACAGATTACAAGTTTATTAAAAAAAAAAACTAAGGAAGCGTTTTCGATTAAAACAATTAGAATTTTTGGAAACAAAGCAATACACACAAGAGCTGCAATTGCTCTATCTCATTTAAAAGTAAATGATATAAAAAAAATTTGACTCTTAAGTTAATATGAATGGAAAATGAAAAATATAAAACTCTAACCATATTTCACGATGCACCTCTGTTTTAGAGATTTAATGAAATTTTAAAATTTAGTCTCGGGATCAAATTTGTCAGACCGTTCGCTATTGGCGATCAAATATTCCATATTTATCAATCAAATTTCGGTTCCCTATAGAATATTAGTAGCTAATTTTTTTACTATTATATATTTCGTGATGTGTAGATTCATAGACAATTTTCTGAACAAAATTTTAAGTTCAAAGTATTTCTTGTTAGTAGGGTTTAAGAACTTTAGTTCATTAATATTCTTTATAGAAAAATGCTTTATAAATTTAATCAAGCAGTGTAGAAAAGGAGCATTTTGATTTTATTAGAGGTTTTCTTAAATGCTTTCCTTTTTAATGCATTACCGACTCCCTGTTAAATGCTATTAGGTAGATTAGTATCATTATTTAATATAATGTCGTAGATACTTTTTTTTATGTCGTAGTTATTTTCTTTTATATGTCGTAGATATATTTGTCGTAGATATCTTCATTTTAAATGATATCTACCTCATATTATAAATTAGTACATAACTACAGTTACTCCAAAGAGTAATCAATCAACTTTCGTTCGATTATCTAAGCAATGAGTCATTAAAAATATTAAACAATGAACTAGCTATTTTATTTGTACAGCGTGGAAGTTACAGAACGAAGAAATGCTTCAGGGACATTTCCAAAAAATAAATAAATAAATTTATACTACCATTAAAAAGCAAACACATTTTAGATTGCATAGCATAGGTTAAAAAGTTGTTCGACTTTTGTTTCTAAAATGGGGGAAAAAAGGGGATTTATGTCATAATTAATATTTTGTAAGACGTTCCGTAGACTTAATAATGGCTTTCAGGCTAGATGGCATGCCTACAAGTACTTTTTATTGTAATCACTTTGTATTTTATACCATTCTTTCTCTAAATGTTGGTTTAGCTCACCAGCGGCATAGCGGTAAAAGCTGCTGAACACTGGTAGTTCGATCTGAGTTCGAGTTTCGGCTAACGGGCTGGCTGTATGGACGTTTTCGTGGTTTTCCTGATGTGTAACGTGGATACCATCCAGTTTCCCTTAAAAAGATCTCCACGGGGCATCTCTCCCTCTCCGTGGAGTGCCTAAGGGCGGAGCACGTAATAAGTAAAAAAAAATGCTGTTTTAGTTTCTTCTTGTTTTGTAGTACCTTTATTTCTGATTCTTCTACCTAATTCTTTCAATAAATGTTCAGTTCCACTTATATCTGGTTACTTTTGGGTTGTTTCAAATACTTTTGGTGTGATGTACTATAGCCAAAGTTTGGTAATTAGCGCTTTATGCTTCGAATCATTAACCTGCATGGACATAAAATCTGTAGATAATCCCATAAATTGAGCATTGGCATATAAATTTAGATTGAAAATGTTAATATACATTTTATGGTTCATTATTCCATCCATAAAATCTAGTTTCCATACATCTGCATAAGGCATGCAATCCAAAACCATAATAAAACGTTCGCCATGCTTTACCATTGGTCGGAGATTTCTCAATTCAAATTCTTTATTTTGTTGTCCCCATACATCCCTTTCCTTCCTATTGAATTCAGACAGGTAACATTTTCTTTCGAGTTGATCGTCCTTTATAACCAAACTCCTTAAGGACATTCCTTACATTTGGAATACAAACTTCTTTCTCAATCAGCAGTTTCAATTCTGGACCACTAAATGTCTCAGATTATTTTTAACTTGTAAAAGATATTCATATCTGGTAAACTTCTTTGGTCGTTCGCTTCTTGCCCTGTTTACAAAATTTATTGACTCCGGATGCCTTTTTACTATGTATTTTACAGCTGAAAGTGTTCTTTTAATAGTCTGAGCAATTTTCTCATATGTTTCTCCACATTTCCTCATAATAATACAATTTTGCTTTCTTCAACTGTAGTTTCTTTTCCTTACCAAGACATTTTTAAATGTCCCTTTTTAAAACTGCAGAAATTTGTATGATTCAAACTGAAATGTTTCAAATAACCTAAGAATACATTTAAGGATGTCTTCAAGTGCTAATTTAAATTTTGCAACCCTTCAAACGACCTATGAACGGCCAGATTAGAATACTATTTTGGCGATAAAAAACAGGTCGTTTACGGAAAGTGCCTTTTATCTCAATCAAATTTGTTTTTCCAAATATGATCTTGCATTTAGAGACTGGTAAAGCTTACAATAAAAGGAGATAAATAATAAATAGATAATCAAAACTCTGCTTTTACGTCATTTTAAAAACATTAATTATTAAAGTCGAATACTTTTTTGGCAAATTGTATCTCCAAAGTCAGTACCTTTGGTGAGACCCCAAAAATTATTTCCCAGCATTATATTATGCCAGTTGTACTTCAGCATTAAACATGCCGTGGTAATATAAAGGGGTACCTAAACAATTAGTATCTAGCTATGTCAAAATACTTACCTAACGCTTTTTAGTGATTTATACAAATATCGTGCTTTTGCAACACTTAAAAATCAGTTTAGAATACTAATGAAAGTAAAGCATCTTATTTGAAAAGATTTTCTTAGTAAAAAGCTAAATTTTCCTATGTCAGGTTACTTTTTAGCACTCAATTTTACTTCGACACTGTGACCATGTAATCCATCACCTAGTGGTCTATAAAATCCAACAGGTAAACCTGTTACTTTAGAAGAAACCTGTATCAGCACATGAGGGTGAAACGATATTTGTCATCTTCTGCTTTGAGCAAAAATTAATAAAATGCAAATTAGCGTTCAAAAGATATACAGGATCTTTGAATCTAAATGTAGCTATAAAATGTTGATTTAGAAATTGAAACTGAAATATGTAAAGATTTCAAGGTTTAAGAAAGTCCGCCAAAATTACAGTAATATCCCATTGGAGGCTGAAAATAAATAAATAAAAAAAATTGAATTATGTAAAATAAAATAAAAATTGGAATAAAAAATTAAACTAAAAAATACTAAAGTTGGTTATTCAGAAACATTTATTTTAAAAGTACACCTAATTCATGACGCATTTTGTTTTTCACCAAAAATATAACTAATAATCTGGTGATTCTCGAAAGAAGTAGGAGTATCCCTAGGATCAGAAGCTAGAATATTTTAGGGCACGTCAAAAAAAATTAATAATGCAGAGACTGGATTATTTTACTTAGGTATGGCTTGGGAGGGTAGAGAGGATGCCCTTTTGAAGAACTTTCTGACATAAAATAGCCCGTGCTTACCTCACACATAAAGGAAATCCACGAAAATTTCATGCAGTTAACCTTTTCAGTCTTTGCGAATTAAAAAAGCGGTGTAATAGTGTTTCGTAGATTTCGTTAGTAGGCCATTTTTCAGCGAATAAAGATGAGAAAGGCTCATTTTCTTTTACTATATAAAGAATTATATCAAATTCTGTGAACTGATTGAATGTTATATCCAGAAGGTACAGCGTGGTGTCTTCGTTAATTAAAATTAATAGAAAGTTGTATTACTTTATGGCATCATTTGAAGGAATAGAAAAGAACTCATTCTAAAATAATATGTTAAAAATCCCATTATTGGGTTATTTATTTAGGGTTACAAATTTAAATTTTAATTACCACCACTTATATTATTTGCAAACACTTTGTTAGTAAAAGCTATAATATATGGAAATTCGTCCATGGTCGGGATTGTAAGCAAGTGATGAATCTGTTCGTACGGTCCGTCATGTTTAATTGACAGTATTAATTACCACCAGAGCGATAAACATTCTATTTCAATGAGAATAACTATAAGACTCCTTCACGTGGATGTAAAAGGATAGCATAAAAAAAGAATGCTTCTCTCGAAAATCGCATTACGTACTGTAAAGCATCTAATTATGCATGTTGTTTGTTAAATGTGTGTTAATTCATTAAATAAATGATCGTTTACCATTTGGTATAAAATCTCTTTAAATTACCAAAATGAACCTATGATGCCGTTTCTTACTACACAGAAGATACTGTTTTTTCTCCTTATTTTATTAATTGTTGTATAAATATTTACAACGAAATGATGATGCGAAGAGAGTATGTTAGCAAAAAAAAAAAAAAAAAAAAAAAAAAAAAAAAAAAAAAAAACTGGAGAGGATACGCAAATGGAGAAATTTGGAACCCCTTAATAACTTTGTAACGTTAACCAGTAATTATGATGTGTATCTTAACTGTAACTTCTTTCTTCCGTATTAACCACCAGAATATAAATTAGCTTTGAAAATATTTGAGCTGAAGATTTTGAATCTTAGAGAGGGGGGAGGGAGTTCTTGGCAATAGCTTCGCTCTGTTAGAATTACTCGCCATCACTATTTGTTGTTTTTACTAATCTGACTTATCTGAATCAGAAAAAGTACGCGAATTATTATCGTGGCAAGGAGTACTAGATTGCATCTGTCGTTGGTCAGAGCCTTGAAAGCACAATGCAGGTGACATTCCGATTGCCAGACCTGTTTAAAAGTGATATTCCGGCTTTGGCATTCTCTCTCTATCCGCTACTTTAACGCGCCGATAAAAATTACTGAATCAGCTTATAGCTTATTTTATTGAACGTGAGGTATTTGATTAGGTTATTAGCGTTTGAATTTTACTTCCTATTATTGCTTAATTAGAATAGCCACGAGTGGTGGTTTTTGTCTTTAGCACGAACTGTGCTGTTTTGTTCAATTTAGATTAAAATAAAAGATTTTTAAATCTGTCTTCAATACTTTGTGAATATCTGGGACGCTATCTTGTCTAGTAGGGGGCCCAACAGCGGCCGAGCGGTAAAGACGCTGAACACTGGTAGTTCGGTCCGAGGCTCGAATCCCGCGAACGGGCTGGCTGCATGGGCGCTTTCGAGGTTTTCCCCATGTGTTACGTGTATAAGAGCCAGTTTCCCTCAGAAAGTCCTCCACGAAGGCATCCCTCCGTTTAGGCAGATAGCTCTCGTGTACTTTGCCATAATTGAATAACCTAACCTGTCTAGTAGGGTCTGCAGACTTAACTTCAATTTCCAGATCAATAGCACTAATAATAATTTTGTAGATATCGGTGCCCCAACCAAGCTCCTCTGATTTTTCTTCGTGTGCTCTCACGTGCGAGATTGGAATAAAAAAACTTGGACTAGATATTCTGGATAGCTAAAATGACAGTGTTTTATGCACGTGAAACAAACGATAATCTTTTTCTCTCGAGAGAAAAAACATTTATATCCGTTAAAAAGTCATTGTACAAAAATAAAGAAAGAAAGAAAAAAAGAAAAATATGAAGAAAAAGAATAAAAGGATATCCGTTTCTCTTTATAAATGTAAATTACTGTCCTTTACAATAAAAGTTTTGTAATCAAACAACATTTCTTGTACAACCGACGTATGAACATATTCCTAATGGTTTACTAATAAAAGCCTCATCAGAACATCTTGGCTGATGAAATTCTTTTACTTAAACACATTTCCGGTTACCTTTCAGTTAATTCGTTTTACTGCAGCCTCTCATTTTTGTATGCAATTTTGTACATGTTATGAGCATTTCTAACTGCATTCAAAGTTTTCTTGAGAAAGATGATGTCTTGTGTACTACCGATTGTACATGATCGTACATGTATCGTACATGTATTCATGACAACACAAAAACGTTAAGGACGGGAGTATATATCTCCTATCTTTTAATTTTTCATTAAATATAATTCAGATGCATCACAAAAAGCGACAAATAGCATTAAAAATCCATAAAAACAATTTTTAAATCATTATGCAACTGTAATCATTCATACTCAACAAGACATGGCATCTACCTTTTAAAGTTCAGAGCTTCCTACTTATTGGGCTATGATTTGTCATAGACCTAGAATATGAATTATAAGCATTATCTAAACATCATTTATCTTACTCGGACACGACATATGGTAATGGTTATAAATCAGATAGAAAAGGTTTCCAGTTACTTATTACCTATTTATTTGTTAGATGCCTCTGAGACTGATCATATGATTGCAATACATCTTAGGAAGTAAAGAACAGGATGAAGTCCTACGTACTGACACATTGCATCAGACCACGTGGGAAAAACATATAAATAAATCCGAAAGGCTTTATTCTAAATGGAGAGGAAAACGAACTACGAAATAAAGGAGACGAACTTCCTTGTTCGAGTAAGCATTACATAAAGGAAGTAGATAAAAGAAGCAACCTATGGGCGATGCAGATAAAAATTTTATACAGACCTTGTATCCATATTTACTTTTGGCTAATAAGTGAACAGAGATTTAATTTATTAATAAGAGATCATATTTGTCGTTTACAGAATATGATTGATATTAAGAATTTTTTTTCCTAGACCGGGAGATTTTCATTGAATTTTTAACAAACATATCATGTGATATTATATCACAAAGATTTGCAGTGAAGCGCTGTAGAAACCTATATACTAAGAAAACGTATACACTGTAAAAGTACTACTGTATATGATAATAATCATGGACAGACTTAAAGCACGCGACAATTGCTATTTAAAATTATATTGATAAATTGCATAGTAATTTGGCAGTACAGACTTTTTTTTTTGTTTGAAAGCTCTGTTATAGGTATCCCTGCATTAACAAAATCAAGCATATTTATATTTCTTTCATCTTAAGCATGTTCTGATAGGACATGTAATAGGTCATATATTCAGAAGACCCCGGATGAAAAGAAAAAGGAAAACAAATAGTTTAGCGTACAAGTTTTACTAATATTGCTCGATAAATATTTAGAAAAGAAAACACTATAACTTAATTTACAGTGCCATAAATTGGCAGCTGTATAATAGACGAATCATTAATTAATGTGTATAAGTATTAATGTGCCTATATGATGGAATAATTTAGAAATTGATGACGCATATAGGAACTTGATTTACTGCATCAATTTTACATGATTACACAATTTTACATGATTTTTGTAGGATTACAACAAGATTTTTCCTCACAGTGTTGCTTAATGTTACCCGATAAATATTCAGTGCAGAAAAAGAAAAGATGAAAACTTAATTTACAGTTGTTCAATGGCAGCTGCACAAAACACGAATCTTTAGTTCAAAGGTATATGTATTTATATGCATATAATACATAAAATATTTTACAAACTGATAAAGAAACTGAAAACATGCTTTATGGAACGACGGAACTTATTGCATACAAGATGTCAGTTATAATGGCCGATTGAACACATTTTATTTGAGAAGTGATGAAAAGAGAGCTAAGCAGTGACATGTTGGTAGAACAGAAAGCAACAGCAGAAATGTGACAAGTCTAAGATGAGGACAGGATCAGAATGATTTAGTTTTAGTTCAGACTTTAACATTTTTGCTTAATTTTATGTTTCGGCACACAAAATTGAAAATATTTTTAACTGAAGTTTTATGTAGGTGCCTGCAAAATTAATGTTATGTAAAATCATGTAACTGCGATTAAATCTCAAGTTAAGTAGCATACAGAAATTTATTATAAGCAGTTACTATTTTCAGAAACAGAACTCAGCCAGATTATCTCTTTTTTAAAGAACATTCAAACATTTTCCGAAAAATCATAGCCAACATTATTTCAAAACAAGCCACCAAAATTAGAAAAATCTGTAGTGTCAATAAAAAAGGTTTTTCAAAAACTCAAATTATTAACTAAAATTCTTTAAATTAATAAAATTACATCTAATTTTATTACAAAGCAGCTAAGAAAGTTACACTTGTCAGTCTAAATTGAACCTGCTGATTTCCATGAAAGGCTAGCTGTATCTAAACCAACTGAGAGTTATGGAATTGATTTTTGATCTCGGTTAAATTAGACATTTTTGTTTTCTAAAAGATTGAAGATTGATTCATTTTGAAAAAATCTAAAAGATTGATTCATTTTGAAAAAAAAAATTGCCGTTTATAACTAATCTTTTGAATAGCTAAATGACTTATTTCATTTTCAAAGCTTTTTAAATCACGCATGAATGAATTCAAGAATCTGTAACAACTCAAGTTAATTCACTTTCCAAACTCTTTTATCTTTATGCGTTAAAACTACTTCATTTTCTTCTGAAAAATTTATTTTATTAAAAAAATTAATTTATTTTTCGTATTAAATTTTTAATTTTTTGTTTTGCGCTTCGATTTCCTAAAAATTTGTTTGAGCATATTGTTTTTGGATTACATTTTATAATTTTTAACATAAAAAAATTATTTTTCACTACACCTTTTTGTAACAACAGCAGATTTAATTACATTTACTTCTTTGTATGTTGTATTCAACATTCAGGCATTACTTATCTATCAGCCACAAATTTCTCTTCACGGTTTACACGTATTAAGTACAGATTATTTTTGCAAACTTTTCCTGTATTTTGCATGCTATCATTAATTTAGTATACAAAGTTTTTTTTTAATTTACTTAACTAATGTATAGAATTTTTTCTCTTAAAGTTAATTAGAAAATTTTTTAGTTTAATTAAAAACTTCTTATACTAATAAGGGTATTATATATTGTTAATACGTAAGATTAGTGTCTTGTTTATTGATTGCTTTATACCACTGAAAAATATTACTTATATTGTTCCAAATTTCAATTGTTATTTACTCAGATATTTAAAAAAATTAATTTATTTTTCGTATTAAATTTTTAATTTTATGTTTTGCGATTCAATTTCACTTTCAGTTCGCTATTTAATTTTTTTAAATTAAATTTCGGCAAACTGTGTTTTCGATTCCTACCTGTTAGTGTTGGAATGGTAAATACATATGTCGGTTTAATTTAATTTTATCTTTATATACTTGTGTATTTGTCAGCTCAGAAAAGAGAAAACAGGCTTCTTCTTTGCGTTTCTCGGTACATCAACGACGGGCTGTCTGCATGGGCATTTTCGTGGTTTTTCCCTATGTGTAAACATATTTACGAGCTAGTTTCCCTTAAAACGTACTTCACCAAGACATCCCTTTAGGCAGATAGCCCTCAAGTGCTCGGCAGAAATCAAACAAACCAAATCAAAGCCGTACATCAAACCACTGATGAAGATTTCCTAAGAGATGTAAAACACATTTTCCTTTATTTTTTCTCATCTTTCATGTGTTTGAGAGGATTTTTTGTGCAAATTTTCGTTTTGCACTGTCTTGAATTGTTTAGACAATTTTGGAAAGTTTAGACAATTTGTTTTAGGTTGCTTAGGTTGCTAGGTTGGTTTAGGCAATTTTGGATGTTTAGACAATTGGAATAACTTTGATATTATTTTTACAATGGTTGTTTGCGTTTACTGATTACCCTTTTAGTGTCAAATCATTATTCCAAATTGAATATGATGGTTGATTTTGCTTAGAATATATTTTGATTTTAATAATACAGTCTATAACAAAAAAAAATCGACGCACCAAGAAGGAGTTGTCCGATAGAGACAAAAATTGGTGGATCGGAAGGTGGTTAGGAAGATTATGTACGGAATAGAAAATGATTAAAATTTCAGAAAAATTGAATGATTTATTTCAGAGTTACAAACTAACGAGCTCAGTAAGGTGTTGACCCACCTCTAGCCTGGATGCAAGCTGCCAAACGGCATAGACTGATAAAGTGGCATAGACTGGCAAAGCTTCCGGATGGTCTACTGCGGTATTTCTTGCACAATTTGCTCCAATTATGGGGCTAGATCATCAACATTTCTTGTTAGATGCAGTCGCCTTCCAATCATATCCCAGACATGCTCAATGGGAGAGAGATCTGGCTGGCCAAGGAAGTGTTTGACAAACTGTACGACAGTTCTGCCGTATGTGGTATGATATTATCTTGCTGAAAAATAAGGCCAGATACTGCAAAAGGAATGGTAGCAAACAGGTCTTAGAATGTCGTAGACGAACCGCTGTTCTGTAAGTGTACCTCTAATGACGATCAAAGGGTTCTCTCTATCAAGGGAAAGGGTACCCCAGGCTATAACGCCTGGTCGAGGGCCTGATGGCGTGCAATAGTGAAAGCAGGATCGGTACGCTGCTCTGACACGTCTTGGATGATCATCACGAAACAGTTGGAAGCAGGATTCGTCGCTGAAGACTATATGTCCCCAGTCAGCATCATTCCAACCTGATCCAGCCAAACACCACTGTAATCTGGTTCGACAGTGTGCAGGCGTGAGTGGCAGGTGGCGGAACTGTCGGTACGAGAGTAGATTTCGCTCTATCAGCCGTCTGCGAATGGTCATGGTGGACACTCGCATTTATTACTGAAACTGTATTCCATTATATGAAAATAATATATCAAAAAGTCGGATTTTTTATAAGATGACAACCTTCGAAGTTTATATCTTATCGAGGGTAAAAGGACCAATTGTAGAGAGGTAAAAACAGGCCTCTGTTTTTAAACCAGTACTCTCTCAAGAAACTCTATCTTTATATACAATTATTTATCTGTTATACATTATATAATTAATTAATTAATCATAGCATTTATTTACTATCATTTCAAATTAATTTTTTCTAGAAATTTTACTTTTTCAATTACGTTTCTCATGTAAATTTCATCTCAGTTATTCAGTTATTTGTTATTCATCATAACAATACTCAATATTCTAATGATTACATATTTTCTATATTATACTCAAAACGCTTTTAATCTATACCAATTTTTCAAAGTTATTATATTCATTTTTCCTATTCGCATCCCTCTGAAAATAATTATAAAATTCTCAGCAATAATTTAAAATTTTCAATATTAATTTTAAATATAATTTTTTATCTTAATAACCGACCCTAAATAAAATAATTACAAATCTTTAAATTCCTTGCTTAAATTTGCTAAGCATAATCATGAAGAATCATACCTTTTGAAACAATTTTCGTAAAACAGTGCTAAAACATTACAATAAAGTAACAGCATTACGTGTTCAAATTTTAAAATCATAATAATGACTAGCAATTTCTGTATGATTATATTTCTTGCTGCACTAATTAAAAGTTTACTTTATTCATAAAATATTTGATGTATCACTTTAAAATCCATTGAAAAGGTAAGTTTTATTTCACTAAAGTAACTGCGTTCTAACACATTATAACTGAAGGAAAATAATAATAAAGTTCTGTTTTGTATAACATCTGTTGGAGATCGTAATTTTAAGTTTTTCGATAACTGAACATAACATTAATGACAAAGAGAGGAAGTGAAAATAAATTTATTGCACACAAACTACAAGCGCATTCTTTAAATAGAGATTACAACCTTCAAAAGAATCGAGAATGAGTAGTTGAAATAGTTTGAGATATTCGTAACCTACAATCCTCGAAAAAATTCACTAAATCACTTTTAATTTAAACACTATGCTGGATTAATTTTAGAAGCGCTCTGCAAGAGAGCTATGATAGGATTTTTTTCCCTTCTGAATATTGAATAGATAAAAAAATGATGTTTTATATGGATGCAGAATAGTATTGAATTAGTTATTCCTAGCAAAGCTTCAGTTCCTGGCGTTAACACACTTTCTAATTCCACTTATGGACTCCCACTTGCATTGCTTTCGTCTAGATATAAAAGGAAGCAGAGTTAGATGCAATGTTGCAGAAATATTGATTTCAAAAATGCTGATCGGTAATGAACAACAAACTTGGCAGCTGAGATAGATTAACTATTCATTTTCATTTTAACTGACATTTGCATTTAACTCTAACCGTGTCTATTTCAAAATATTTAAAATTCTGATAGCTTTACGGTAAGAAGAGAAGCAAGAAACATGCTATCTAGACCGAGGTACAGAAAACAAATGCCTAGCTATCCAATATGGAAGCTTATTACGACAAACGTTTCCGTTCGAATTAATTCCGGCATTATTATTATGTAAAAGTCAGATGATGTAGATTAATCTAGAAATGACTGATTCAAGGAAAAGTTATCATTACTTTTAGTGTAGAGAGAAGAAGTACACAAATTAAAATGAAGAATTAAGAGGCTATTAGCTATTGCTAATTTAAATAATAATTTTGATCTACATATTTTTATCTTACACATATATACACGCACACAAATATATAGGGTAGTCATAAAGAAACTCTGCCAACATCTGCACTTCTAGTTTCCGTTCCCGTTAACCGATCGAGATGAGATTGCAAATGTAGTTATTCGGAGGTATGCGCTCGAGATTCTGTGAATGGCAACACAGGGGCGCTCATGGTTACGATTATAGTTACAGAAACTCGAAAATGTCGAATGGCAGCGCTAACGCTCTCCAGTCGCAAAATGTTCAACACATGGGGAAACCCTAAATAGTGTTGGAACGGTATCGATATGTCCAAAAACGAACGTTTTATGCATACACAAAAAAGAGTTCTGAAAACCTGCCAACGAAACACGATCTGGGAGCACGCAGAAAATTTGAATACAACAGAGGCAAGATACTAATCACAGAAAGCCGATCGCCATATATTCAACGTAAGAAACCGATAAAATACCAGGCGGGTATGCGAAATCGTCATTCGGGAAGTCGCACATGGCGACGAAGTTGCTCTTCTTGGGAAAGTTTGTGGTGAATTGATAAAACTGTATTAACAAAATAGTGTGAACGCTACTACCGGAATTGCGTACGCGGAATGCAATCAATGACATCGTTTGGATGCAAGATGGTGCACCTCCACAATAAGCAAGGTTTGTTAAATGGTCCTGGAACAGCATTTTGGTGATCGCATCATATCCTTTTTATCCTTTTCCGTGGCCTCCTCGATCCCCGTTCTGACGCCTATGGATTTCTGGTTTTGGGGATATCTCAAATCCGAAGTTTACCTGTGCAATCCGCAAACTTTGTCGGATTTAAAGGATTCTATACGGCGTGAGAGTGTAAACATCCCTCATGCCATGTTGCGTTCAGCAGTATTGCCCACCGTCTCCCGATGCGATGCATGCTTGCCAGTGATGGCACCCATGTGGAAATGTTTGATGTAAATAAAGGTATTCTTTTGTTTGATATGTGTTGTGATCAGTGATCGGTGTCTTGTCTCTGTCACATACAAATTTTCTGCGTGCACCCAGAAAGTGTATTGTTGACCGGTTTTCAGAACTCATTTTTGGATATGCATAACACGCCAGTTATTGGACATATCGGTACCATTCCAACGCTATTTAGGGTTTTAGCAAGCGCTGAACATTTTACGACAGGAAAAAGTTGGCGTTGTCATTCGACATTTTCGAGTTTCTCCAACTACAACCGTAATCGTGAGCGCCCCTGTGTTGCCATTTACAGAATCTCGAGCGCATACGTTCGAATAACTATATTTGCAATGTCATCTCGATCGGTTAACCGAAACGGACGCTAGAAGTGCAGATGTTGGCAAAGTTTCTTTTTGACCACCCTGTATATATATATTGTATGTAGTAAAAAAAATCCATTGGGAAAATGAAGAGCAATGTGCTAAACAAATATTCATTAAAATCGAAAGTAATGTGCACTTAGAACTTATAAATAT
>KK117214.1:43238-116898 GCA_000611955.2 Stegodyphus mimosarum
GTTTGGAAAGGGTTGGATTAATTTAAAGCGGTTTAAAGCCTCAGGAAATTCAGTGGAACGAAACATGTTTTTCGTCACTCATTAATCAACTTGTTTAAGTTTTCAAAACACTTTTCCCTTGACAAGTTCTGTTTGAAGCGTTAAACAAAGGAGATTAAAAAATTATTTTTATTGTTGTGTTTTTAATATGCACAAATTTCCCGTTTTATATAAATTTCCCCTTTGAAGTGTCAATTTTTTATTACAATTTTGTAATTCCTTTAATTTGCTTTTTAGTAGTTTATATTGTAACACGAAGAAAATGGGATTAACCTTCAAATATTTAATACGGCATTTTCTTTTTCGTTCCTAGTTTCGTGAATTTGATATATATATATATATTGGAAAAAAATTAAGTGCAATGTACTAAACAAATCTTAATTAAATTTTAAGCAAAAAAACAGAACTGCAAAAACTTTTAACATTAAAGGCAACTGTTTTTTAAGCGAAAATTATATGCCTGAAATAAAGTATGTCTGAAACTGGAAAAAATAAAACTAAATTAATCAATTGGACTAAACTGATAATTTCAAATAAATTGATATGAGAAAAAATGAATGTGAAATCTAAATGAAGCAAAGGTTTATGACTTTGTAAAAACCTAGTGGTTAATCTGAAGAAATAACTCTTAAGAATTTGATCAAAGAAAGAGTGGAGTTCAATTGCAGCTGCGAATCGAGGGAAAAGGAAAATAAATGCAATGCAAGAACTGAGTTGAGGTGAAATAATTTTTAAGTTTGATAAAGGAGAAAGGGTTGAGAAAAATTGGAAATCAAAAAGGTCTTAATTTCGTAAAACAAAATACGTTAATTTAAGAATGTAGTGAAAATTGAAAATAAAAATTAGATTAAATTTTGAAAAATATTATTACTTTTGAAAAAATACTGTTCAAAAATGCAAATCTTAAGAACGAAATATTTTTTTAAATTTTTTTAAAATTAATTAAAAATATTATAAATTTTTTAGGTGTATAAAAGCGTAAAAAGGAACTTGAAGTAATATAGGGTGCGTAGAAAAGTTTTTAAAAGGAAAAAAAATGTGAGTTAACAGTAAAAACAGTATATATAGATATATATATATAGGTATACTCTCCTCATATGTGTACACGATGGTATGATCCAGAAAGGCAGGTACAAGCTTTATTTTTCTTAAGCAGGCACTTTTAAAGTACAAAATATTAATGTTTGTGTAAATTTCTCTAAGTAAGATGAGGTAAAATATGAAAATGCTTAGACAACTCAGTAAAGACAGTTTCATAAACACAAAATATAACTCTATTTATATAATTTGCAAAACAGAAACTCAGGTAGTAAAATGATCGTTGGGCTTTATTAGGTTGTTCGTGCCTTTTCGAGTGATTTATCCTTCGCAAGTGACCTCTACTCAAATATTAGGGAAAGCTTTATTAACTTTCACCACATTTTATTGCCTGTCAGTAAAAGATTTTCATCAGATTTTTGTAAGAAAAAGGAACAAATTGGAATGCAAAATTTGCGGTTCCTTTCATTTTTTTATCAGGTTAAAAATGACACTCGCTGTTAAATTAAAAGCTGACTCCACGAACTCACGTAGCACAAAACTTCCCAGACACTGTTCACGGATAAGCGGGCATCCTCAAGACATCTCTCAGTATTCTCCTAACCCTCTAAAAGATTTTTACGAGTGCTGAATATTCTATCCCAGTATATCATCAGGACATAATCACTCGGTCCAGCCGACGAGGTAAGGGTTATTATTAGGATTTAAAGTCTCACTTGCTGAATCATCAAGATATCTCGGAATATTCCCTTAACATTCCCTTAACCTTCTAAACATATCCTTTTGAGAGCTTAACTCTCTCGAAAGCCATATCAAAATTCAAAATTCGACTACTATCGAACAATAAGGTTTTTGAGAAAATTTATGCAATTTTCAGTTGTTTTAAGTATAAACTTTAGTTTACCGGATAATTCTTCATTAGATCCAAATGTGCGCAATAAACTTAAACTGAATCTTCAGTATATGAATGAAGACGTACTAAGGTTTTATTTTTAAAGAAGATTTATATATATTTACTTCGTCCAAAGTACTTAGGTCAAAATACTGCTTTTATTACTAAAATTACGATTTAAAATATTAAAAATATTTGTATGATTTTTAAACAAAAAGTAACATAAAATTTATTATTATTTTCTCATCTTCAAAATCATTCTTTAATTTCACTTATCTTACATGCAAAATGAAGAAATAAAATAAATCACGTAACACTTTTTAAGTATTTAATGAGTCATCCTTCTCGATTACATACCCTTCTCGGTTACATACAAATAAATTACTTGTTGAATGTGTGCAGGGAAGTCTTAATAAAAGGAATCTTTTCATTAAAATTCACTTATATTTTTAACCACAGAATATGCATATTTTATCAAAATATTGCAAGCTTGTTAAAATTGTGGCTGTAATTTAAAAATAAAATTTGCAATTTTTATTTCGCAAAAAAATACAGTGTTGTTTGTTATTGACATTTGTAAGTGTTTATAATTTTAATCAATGTTTTACTCTAAAATTAATGTGGTTGATAACTGATTTGCTGAAAGACTGCAAATAACCTGTGTTATTAAATAAGTAATTTAAGTGAAACTTTTAAAATTCAGCCTTTATTTGTTATTTATTTTGTTTACACGTGAAATAACTGAATGATGTTTTGAAAGCAAATCACTCTAATTCATTAATATTACAGTTTGCGCAAAATTCTATGAAATGAAGCATTCAGTTGAAATCACTACATTTGAATTCGACAAATGATTAACTGTAAATCTGTGCATTATTCAATTTGTTAAAGGTTACATTATCTAACATTTTGTTATAAACGTAACCACCCAGTTGAAAGCAAAATTAAGTAAGAATACTGATTTCTACGTCTAAGTTTGTATTAATGAAATTTAAAAGTTTAAATAAGCATTTTAGCTGATTCAAAAACGCTCTAAATGAAATTCTAAAGTATATTTACCACGAAGCCAATAATGCATTTTGCCATAAACTCCTTTCTACAAAACTGTCAAAATCATATTACCAAAATTGTTTTAAAAAAAATTTTCTAATTGTGTTTATTCTACTCTTTCTACTTTATATTAACTAGCATTACTATCTTGATCTTTGACCATATATCGATAACAGCACAGCTAATAATTGTAAAGGATAAGTTCTTTTATAATTTTTGTTTTTTAGTTAGATTGTAAGGATTTTAAGTTTTACTAATATTTCTTTAATTTTAAACCTTTGCTATCTTCTCTTATTTTCCATTTCCAGCCAGAATAACCACGAATAAATACTGTCTATGCAAATGAGGTTGCAAACTGTAGAAGTATATAATGCATGGCTTTTAGCCAAAAGTAGAAGAGGAACAGAGAGATTTCTCGCTGCTTTTATCACGCTTGTGCTTTTTACGTCAACAATTATAATCATTTTGATTCAGAATTACGATGCTACATGATCATTCTTTTTCAGACAGGTATGTAGCCAGCTGAAAAACCTATTTTGAGCAAAAGATTCTTATGAAATTTTAAATATACATAATTATGTACATAAATTAAATGTACATATATAATACACAGTAGCAAGCTTTTATGAAAAACTGGCTTCTCACGCTAAAGAAAAGCTTTAGATGTAAAAAGGAATGCCATGAATAATAATCAACAAATTCTGAAAATATCTGCGTTTCTTTTATCAATATTTTTACGTTATTACAAACACATCAACATTTTTCAATTTCATACATGCACCTGAAATTCAGAAAAACTAAAAATAAGTACACATTTTAAAAAGTCATTACAAGTTTCTGAACTTCCAAAACCAATTCCACACATCATTCTCCCTTCAAGAGATGAATATTGTTAGCTCACTGCATAAAAATAATGCGATGTAACATAAATACCTAACTACTGACCTTCGTGATTTTTTTTCTGCTCATTTCCGTACAACTAACTATATTTAGTAATTTGACTGCAGTAACAAATTTGTGCTAAATTAACAATTAAATTTATAATTAATTTTAAGATAAAACTACTAAATACAAGTATGGTCCCAGATGTGAGGAGTAGAAGTAAGACTTCCGATAATTTATATGGTATATTTGAATCAAAAATTTTTAAATAGCTAAAAAGATTGCTTGAGTTATTAATGCCTTTTATGTGAACGGTTCTTTAGGTAAAACAATTTTAAGTAATACAAGATTTGCATCCCTTAGAATTTCGCTACAGTAAATACTTCTATCTATTTGTTAAACAGTTCAAATATAAACGGAAGAATATGAAATTTAAACTAAATCATATATAAAAACGAAACAGCTTTTTATTCATTTAAGTTTCCGTGGGAAAAGTGCAAAGAAATACTTCGAGACACAAAGACGAAATTTCAGTACCTTTGCATCAGATATGATGAAGACAATTCAAATCATGAAAATTATGTAAAAAATGCACTAAGTAGTAAGTGAATTATAATTTGAATAGCTGCTAATAGATTTATTTTAGAATATCTATTTTTAAATAAAAGAAGGGAAGATAAATAATTTTATTATTTTATATTCTTACGAAATATAATTTACATTACTACTAATTTTATATGAAGCGTAAAAGGTGACATACATTGCTGATAATAATATTTATATTAAGGCACATATTTTAAGCCATTAAAGAGGAAAAAGAAATTTTATCACTTTACAAATATCATAAAATCGAATAACTAAGTACTTTTTCAGATAATGAATATAGATCAACTGTTATGTTATAAATTAATTAATATTACAATTATTGTATTTTACGTGTAAGAGTATAATACCATAAAACTATTATAATTACATGTAATAATATAATAATTTTGAAATGAAGAGAACTGCAGTAATTACGGAATTACAGAGACAATAAAACTTTTTTTTCCAGCGGATAAATCATTAAGAAGCTCATCTGGACTCCAATTGTAAACGAAAAACTTAACACTTAGCGGCAGCACCAAGCGATTGAGTTAGTTTGACCTAAGCGAAAAGTAAAAAACTCACTAACTGTAGGAAATCGGAAATAGGATCAAATCCAAACAAAGGGTAAAATAGGCTTCCCTGGACTCTCAGACTTCTCAGAACATAAGAATTATGTAATCCCCTTAAACAGGAAAAGATACTGTACAAAATTTAGCTAATTTTTAAAATTGAGGTAAAAATTTGAATTGCACTGTAGCTTACAGTAATTTTATTACTTAAGCTACAGTGCAATTCAAATTTTTACCACTTGTATGAAGGTGAAAAATATTATCATTCATAAAGAAATGAATTGGAAATTATGATTCGAAATAAATGTCGCATCATAAATTATGCTTGATAAAATAATAACGAAAATTCCAAACAGTTCTAGGCAGATATTTTAGAATGCAAAACGAAGATTCAGAAGCTGCCATTACTATTAGTCCGCATGATTTCCATACGCAGCTTCATTGATTACTGTCAAACGAGTCGCCAGCAACTTTTTTCCCATCATGCTCATGGTCAAGAATCCTGGTGTAGACGCCAATAATCTGCGCCTGTCGCGCCGGCGATATGTTTTCCTGTGAAGACAGATTAGTGCAAATTCATTTGTTTTGCATGAAAGTTGCATAAAGTCTTTTGCAACTTGATGGAATACTTTATATGTTCCCTACTATTTTGTAGCCTTCATAGGCATATGACAGAAATCATAAAAAGAGAGGAGTAATATTTTTTTCAATGTCAGTGTGCGTTTACAATGATAAATTTTAAAGCATTTAGCTAAGTGACCATTTTTTCTTTTTAGTTACTTTAAATGATAGATAATTGTAAGAGGCACTCTTTAATATTTCATTCAGTTCTTATAAAAATTTTAAAAAGATAAAATCAACATGTAATAACGCACGTTTTGAAATTGAATAAGAAACTTATTTTAACCCGGCAGAAGGCGCACCCAGAAAGGATACTAGAGTGGTCGCATAGAGTATTACATACCCCAATGTTTAAATTACGGTAAAAACAGTTTTATTTAGTTTTAAAGCTGTTTTTCTTCTATAATAAGTGAATAAGACTTGTGTTACAAAAAGTTAATTTCCAATATAAGCTTATAGAGAGTTAAAATTAAGATAAATGAAAATAATAATAAAAAAAATCATTCCTCTAAGTTTTACTGCATCTCTAATACACAGCGCAAGTTATTTTATTTGTTTACACTTTGAGAAAAATTCATTCATGTGTTCTTAGAACAGAAGATTTTCGCATTTTAAATATCACATTCGGGGTCTTCTGTCCTTGGCTCGATGGCATTCATCCCATCGTTTATACTTAGTTGCTTCGAATTTCATATATTTGTTTGGATTATTCCTCGAAACACTACTCTTCTTTTGCATGCAGTACGAACGTTTCTCGGTAAAGTATCAACCTCTGATTCGTTGTGCAATATACTTTTTTATTAATTGTTATTCTAAGTCCCTCAAAAACAGACATCTGCATCTGCATCTGGTTGTTGGATTAGCAGTTGAAAGTAATATAATTCAAGCATTTATTACAGCAACATTGAATGCAGAAAGGAAAATTACCATTGGCTACTTCCTTGTTATTCTGACAATTGAATAACTTGCTGCCATTTCATCCACAGTATCCACTTCTCCCTTAGTCTAATTATAGAAACATATAATTTCTGGTGTTTTCTTTCCTCCAGTAGTGTTATCTATAGCATCATCGTTATGTAATGTTAAAATCATAAGAACAGTTTTTCCTTTTTTAAGAAAATAAGAAATTAATGTTTTATCTTTTTCGAAACAAAACAGTAGAAATATTCCTATTTTCATCTTCAGTTTCCGAAACGTAATCTTCATCACTTTGAAATATTTCTAATCAGTCTCATAGCCTCATTCTATCTCATTTAGAAGTGATAGGGAGCCATTCTTTTCGCCATAATGAGCTAGAAATCTTTTAAAATTTAACTTTCAATAATTTAAAATCGTTTGCGAGTAGAACTATTTACTGTCACACTCTAGAAATAAATTTCTCAAATCAATATTCAGTCAGAAAAACATTTACGTGGACAGTCGCGTAGGGTGTGTCATACCCCAGTTGCAATAAAATACCAATAAATATTTTTCCGAAACACACAGGCAAAGGAAAAGCGATTCTGAAAGTCACTCACAACTAGAAACCCAGCTACTGAATGCAGCACAGAATTTCAGTTTCTCAAATTAGGAATATTCTTTTATGTAGAGTTGGGTGTGGTACACCCTACCCGCTTTTCCGCAGATTAATGCAATGACGGGCACCTTGCCTATTCATCTTTAGCCATTCGTAAGGCCAGACGTGGTGGCCATTTTATTGTGGGGAGCCTAATAGGCTGCCAGCGTTGCCACCTATGAAGCGACGGACAGTTACAACGATACCTTCTCTGGGATTCTAGCCTGGGCCGTTAGGTACCGCAGTAGGCTCGCTAACCTCTATACCGTCTGTGCGGCTGAATAACAGACTAGATTAAAATACTATTTCAACCGCATATTAGAATGAGTGTATAGTTGAAATGTTATCTTGATTTATGTTTTGTAGTCCAGTTTGTTGAATTGTTGTTAAAACTACACGAACTGGATACTTCAGTTATTTTTCTATTTAATTTAAATTTAATGATTCAATTAAAGAACAATCTATCTGATCGTTCAGGATATTTTGAAATAAATGTATAAACTAAAGTAAAACCTCTTATCTCATGTATTGATTGATATAGGTATTATAATATGATGATTTTAATTTGTTTTCGGACGTTTGTGTTTTGGAAATTTATTTCAATCTATGAAATGTTGAAGGTTGGTTTGGTTTGTGTGATTGCGGCAAAACCTCGAGGGCTATCTGCGTATAAATGTTAAAGGAATGGCTTCAATTTTTTCGTAGATGCTGTCATTTATCTATTCAGAATCTACTGGTTATAGAAAAATAGGTTCAAATAATTTGGAAATGAAATAATGTATTCAGCAAGTGTAGAAATGAAATCATGTTTGAAATACTAAAATATTTTCTTTTGCAGACACAGGTTTTTGTTAACTTCATATATTTATTTTAAATAAAAATTACCACAAAAATCAGTATCTGCATTTAAACACTATTCATTTTATAGTATTTAAGTTTAAATAAGCAGTGAGCGTAATAAGGCGTAACAGAGTAGTTATATTTTCTCTTTAGAATCGAACATCAAATTTAAAAGTATTAAAAGTTATCACAAAAGGTGTTAGAATGTGCCTCATTATCTTTCATATTATAAGATGAAGTCTGTTGGATGGAACAGCTGAAATCGGAACCACATTTCAAGTTGATACTAAGCAATCGGAAGCGTAGCTTAAGGAAAATCAAGTATTTATCTTTTATTATGATAATGATTTTGAATACACATTTTTAAATGCTCGCTTAAAACTGTTCCGCAATTCCTTTAAAATTATCAAAATTCGTCAGCTTTCCCTTTAGATGCTTATCAAACATACAGGTTGAATCTGAAAACATGGGCAAAACTTTACGGGGTGATAGAATGCGGCTATACGAGCAATATTCGTCACAGAACGTATGTTAGAAACGCAGGCGGTGAGACGTTAAATAATAGTTTTCCAGTGCAGCATTTAAAGAATTAACACGAGAAAGAGAGGAGATACTTCAGAAAACATTTTATTAACAGTAATGTGATTGATGTACATGCTCAAAAGACCTTCTGCCAGCTGTAATGTAGACTTCACACCGGCGAGTTAGGGACTGACGCCCATTTCCGAAGACACCAGGCATTTCCCGAATATCGCCGACAACAAGGGCGATCCTGGCCACTAGATCCATATTGGTTTCAAAAGGACACTCGTAGATTAGGCTTTTCCTATGGCACCACAGGAAAACGTCCAACTACGAGAGATCCGGTGATCATGGTGGTCAAGCTATGGGGCCACCTCGACCAAACCATCGCCCTGAACATTTCGTTGTTCGTATAACCAGCCAATTTCTCGGCAATCCGCGCTCTAAAATGCCGTTGGGTGCGAGGGTCCACAATTTTCATACCATTTACTATGCCACATAGTGATTCGACGTTTACGTTCGAACGAAACTTTTGAATATTGCTTGCATAGCTGTTTTCTATCACCCCGTAAAGTTTTGCCCACTTTCGCAGATTCCCCCTGTATATGCTCACAAGCGACTTAACGGGAAAGTCGCTGAACACTGATAATTCGGTCCGGCGTTCGAATCCCAGTTAGCAGGCTGACTGCATGGGTGTTTTCGTAGTTTTCCTCGTGTGTAACGTGTATAGGA
This sequence comes from Stegodyphus mimosarum, assembly GCA_000611955.2. Lineage (NCBI taxonomy): Eukaryota > Metazoa > Arthropoda > Arachnida > Araneae > Eresidae > Stegodyphus > Stegodyphus mimosarum. The sequence goes on from KK117214.1 coordinate 52,567, forward strand.
GCCAGCTTTCCTTAGAAAGTCCTCCGTGCCGGCATCTCTCCTTTAGGAAAATGGCCTTTGAGTTTTCTTCCATAATCAAATAAACCAAATCAGACCGAATTCTCACCCAACAATTCTGGAGTCTTATGCAGTAATTCATTTGTAGCTTTATAAGGTATTTCTTCCGCATTCTTGGCATGCCTTCGTGGTGTAGTGGTCAGCATACTCGGAGCGTATTCGAGAGGTCCGTGGCTCGAGTCACAGCGAAGGAGTTGCTCATTTTTCAAGTCTCTCCTGCTTCAGAAATGTCTTATGACTCTTAAGTGGGGCCCGAATTAAAAAGGTGGTGAATGATGATTCTCCACTACCAGGATTTGGCGATTGGGTCTCCTAGTACCCAATCGCCCTTTTGGGTCTTCTAATACCCAATCGCCCTTTAAAAGGGGGAGAATGTAAAGTATTTCTCCCGCATTCTTGGCATGCCTTCGTGGTGTAGTGGTCAGCACTTTCGACGCGTATTATGAGAGGGCCTTGGTTCGAGTTCCGGCGAGAGCATTGCTTATTTTTCACGTCTCCTGCTTACAAATAACCTAATGTCTCTACAGCTTACGTGGATTTTAAATTATTATATTATAAGTACAATTAAAAGTTTGCTTGCTAAAGTTGCAGAAACGGAAAATAATTATTGTGTAACGAATTTCGTCCATTTAGAGCAAATACATCAATGGATCAATTAGGGAAAAGTTAATAAAGAATCAAATTTAATAGTTTTCATTTTCCATCGATTCCCGCTGAATAAAGAGTTATGTAGTGCGTAGCATCCATGTCGGTCATTAAGTCTATTTATTTAACTTCAATTTTCGTGTTAAATTTTAACGAATTCATTTAATCTGTCTAATGCACACGTATGTGTAAAGTAATGGTTCAAAACTTGTCTTGACTTTTGCACCCCTTTCACCACTGCTAACTAAATCCCTTCTCCTATCTTCTGAAACTCGAAAAATACATTTATATTTATCTCGATTTAGATATTTTTAGTGTGTTTTATAAATTAAGCATAAAAATGTAAAAAATTAGAATTAAATTATTATATTAATTAAATATCAAAACGCGAATAAAAATATTAAAATTGAATATTAAAGAGCTAAAGAAGGGGCTGACTGCATTTCCCCAGGAAGGTATTAAAATCGCCCCTCATAGAGAAGCTTTGTTATGGCAATGCGTACGTGGAATATAAGTTTTTAAATTTTAAATTTAGAAACTTGTTTCTAAGTTGTCATTTCGTTTGAGCCTAAACCGAATTTCATCTTCATCTTAGAAATTGAATAGCATCGATTTTCACAGTAATCTAGTGTCTTTTCCTTCGTGGTATTATACTCTGTAAAGGGTTCAATGAGGATTACTGTCAGTGTATTGCATAAGAATACTTGCGAAGTTAAATAGATACCAGACCCTTTACAGGAAAATATTAGTCGATTTAAATTTTTTTTCCTGTACTTTGACAATAATATATTCATCTGTACACTGAGGACAAAAGCAGAATCTAGTAGCGCCAGAAGTTGAAAAGAATTTAGTAAAGGTGAACAATACTGAATACAGATTTCCTATTAAATTTATATAAAAAACAATATTTTCTCTTCTCTTCAAGACCAACAAATCAAATGATTTTATATTTAAATAAAAATATCTGTCTTTCATGACAATCAGCTGGCCTTTTGCATGTGTAATACGTCCAACTGGCTTCAGTGGAAACAGCCTTATGCTATTTTTGCCTTATCCACTAGTAATTCAATGAATTTATGAGTGAAATGAGTTAAAATAAAGTTCCGCAACAAGAACCCTCAGATATATTTAACGCCTTAGCAAATATAACTTTCTGCAATTTAATAATGTTTAATTACCAAGAAATAGCTGGTTTTTAAACATATCTTATTTGACCATAATTTCGTGAAGCAGATTTATATCTTTAAAGCAATAATTTCTGTAAGTTATGTTCATTTCGAAAGTAATTTTACAGTAGTATAAATGTTTTATCAGCTGCAAACACACTTGTGATCTCTCAGGAAAGCTTTTTCCCCATTTCTGTCCGTTAGTCATTGGAGTGAATTTAAATCTGACATTGGTTACTCTATGTTCTTATTTTCCATTATCTTTCTTTTCCTTAAATTGCTCTCAACCGTTGTGATGAATTGACGATCGAACGATCAAACGGGAGCGAAACAAAAATATCTCCCTTGTCTAGAGTCGAGTTCCAATCTCATGGTTGATTTAACCACGGCGAGATTGAATACATCTTGTTGTGACATGTCTAACCTTGTTATCAACATACTTTTTCAGACAGTTACCAGAGGGAACTTTCCTGTCTGGTGAGATAACTGAAGATGAAAAGCAGAAATAGAGATTTTGACTTTTTTCCCCTGTTGTTCATTCTTTTGTTCAAGTTTAAACGTTAACAGAAGGGCAATACAAGACAGTAATTTAAATAGAAAATCAAAGTTTGATTAAAATGTCATGTACGGATTCATGTTTCTTTAAATTAAAAGGCACATCTGTCTCTTGAATTATCCACGTTTAACTGCTTGCATTGCTTTAAGAAGATTGATGCGTATGAACTTAATATAAAATTTAAGACTGTAATGTAAATAAGTATAATAGGAATATAAATACGCTTCATTGACTGTTGTCGGAAAAATTAATTTTCTTGCATAGTTATTAACAGTTAATTATTACAATAACCATATATTTAAGCTGATGTTATTATAAAAAGATAAGAGCATTTTGAGAGCGGTAAATGTCATTCTTCATTAACTTCTACAGTAATATACATAATCGTATTTTAATATTCGGATTGCAATAACAATTCATGACTCAGTGTGTTTAATAAAAGCATCACAGATAAGAATAAATGCAATTACAGAACAGTGGTTAGTCATGACTGGCTTTCGAAACGTTTAGTAAAATAGAAATATTAAAATAGAAAAATTTTGGTAGGTAAAGAGATGCATTTCAAGAAATTCTAACGTCGCAATTTTTAAAAATTTCTTTACATGAAAAATATAAAATCACAGACATAGCGTTGATAATTATAAGTTAGAAAAAAAAGCTGAGATATCTTACTAGTTTAACAGAAATATACGAAATTCCACTGGCACAAAACATTATACTCTTTCAAGAAAATTTAGATGCAACTTGCAGGTTAAATAAAGTAAACGTTTTGTAAATAAATGAAAACATAAATTTGATGCTATGCTTAAGGAGAAATTGTGCAGTTTCGTGACCGATGAATACACAGATGAATAGAGCAATCACTTCGTCGGGATCTTTATCCAAGATACAGTTTTCCTTATTGTTCAAGAACAAACTATTTTTAGAAACTTAGGTAAGAAAAGGAGCGGAATTTTGTGACTGATGGAAAAACAGAATATTATAAAGGTCAAGTTGTTAGTATTTGTTTCAAATATAAAAATAGTCCATGTGTTTTAAAGGTAGAATACCCCAAAACGTATCTGATATTAAATGGAAAATTTAGCACTGAAATTCGCAATTTGTCCTTAAAGATATCCTTCTAGATTTGTTTCCTGAAACTTGAAAGTTTTTTTACTCGAATATATAATGTAGTTTATGAAACTCTTGTATCAGCGTTGTCCTATGAAATATAAGTTTATGATTGTATCAAAAGAAATATTATTGGCTATGCAATGTTTAGTTGTTTTGAGTTTTTTATGGTATACATTTTTGAAACGAAAGGTAATGTTATAATCTCGTGCGGTCTTTGCATTGGTCAGGCCTCGAAAGAGCCATTCTCTCAGCAACCCATAACCAGATTTTCTCAGCAAAGGAGAGACCTAGATAATTTGCTGGCCTGAACAGTCGATCACCCTTTGCATCGTAAAACATCAGAATATCATGGGCAAATGAGGTCGTGCATTATCTCGTTGAACGTTGGCGCCACGCAGGGCTCTACGTTAGGACACAGCCACGAACCTCAATACGTCACAAATGCAAAGGCGCCCGCCCAACGGCAGCCCATACCAGCATGCCAGGTGCTGGGCCGGTCTCATGATGACGAAGTATCCTGGAAACTTTCGTTACCTTCACACACGGATACGCTCATCATGATGCTGTACGCAGAACTGGTAATCGCAGGGAAACCGCAAAAATAGTCGTCGTACTGACAGTCCATGGCACTGCAGATGTCTTCGCACTGCCTGAACGGATACTTGTCATCTTGCACACGAGTTAAATTCCTTACTCAGGGTACATAACGTGGCTGTGCAATCCGCAAGGCTAATAGAGCAACATGTCCGTCATTTTGGGAGTTAGTGGCCCAGGCTGAGATCCGATACGACGTTCAATAAGGCCCTTCTGGTCCCATCGATTCCATATTCGCCTTAAATCATGTCATCCAGACCACAGCGAGCAGCAAAGTCGCGGAATGTTAACGCACTCCCGTTGGTCAATATTTGACACTTACTAGTAGGATTTTACCCTCTTATGCGAGGCATAGCCCCGCCTTTAGACAAACAACCAACGCTCATGTGCGACTTAAAAATGAGAAACCCGCTGTGACATATTCCAAATTTTGCACAATGTAAATGGCATCGCACATACCGGCATTGTACGCATTCGCTGGAATTCTAATCACTTGCATATCCCCGTATATAAAGCACCTTTTATGAAATTATGATATTCATTGCATCCCATCCTTATAGAGTAGTAATTTTAATCGTCAGCAATATACAATTACCATGAAATTTTTTAATGCTTAGTTTCAAGATTAACTGCACTACTTTTGTTCTTACTACACATATTACATGCCTGACATTTTCTTTCGAATTATCACCCAGAATTTCATTTTACTTAGCAACATTAAGAACACTATCTATGTGTTTAGCTATATTTTGTTGTGCGCTAGATGTCTCACTTATTATATTCTTACATTCAGTGATATAGTTTTCCAATTCATTGATACTAAGTATCATGCCTATTTTAGTATTTAAATGTTCAAGATTGTTAATATTTTCAATCAAGAGGTTTCTTTGATCGCAGAAATTATGAAGTCCTCATTCTTTGCTATAACGTTTGCTGAAAACATTATTGACAGCATCTGAAACATTCGTTAAAAATTAGGAAAAGCTGTGTAACACATTTTCGTTTCTCTCCTTAACATTTCACATTCCTTCACCATCTTTGCATCAGTTACTTTTGTTTCCTTTCAATCATTTTGCAACAAAAAAAGTCAAATCGCCACTTAAAATCAAGACTTCCTATCGCAAACAAAATCAATACGCCTCAAAAAATCAAAATGGACTTGGTCCACTTCTATAATCGTGAATCAGAAATTCGAAGACCGAAGATAATCCACTATCCGTACCCAGGTTAACTTGCCCATCATGTCCATATTTATTCATCCCACGATGACTTTTACGTTTTATTGCACACATACATAAATATTAAATGAAATATTGATACGTGGCACTAATGCGGGATCAAAATAATACACATCATTCATTACAGCTTTTACTACTGTTCTCTTAGTACTTTTCCCGTCACAGGAGCAGCCAATGATAATTTATTGCTTTAGGGGATTTTAATTTTAATAATCGCAATTGCAGGGTTTTGTTTTTACTATATGTTTTAGTCTTGTGTAAACTTCAAGCTGAAGTGTTATTCAATAAGTTTATTTATGCATTCTCTTTGAGTTCGTGATTTTTAAAGTTAGATTAGGGTTACAAATATTTTGAGTTTATTTTTACTACAGAATTTAGTACTGTGTAACCTTCAATTTGCTGTTATTAAATAAGTTCATTTTAAGCTTTCGTTTTGCGTTTGTGGTTTTTATAGTTAGAAAGTAGATGGGACGATAAAGCACGGTGATAAAGCGGCGAATGGCCGCGCCACCAAGCTTCGGCAGGCTTTCCAACTTGGGGAAGAACAGATCTTGGTGGTACATATAACACCTGGCACACTGAGATGTTCCTTGGCAGTGAAGACGCCTCATAGGCTTGGCTGTGAACGGGAATGGTGTCATCCTGTCGAAATAGGTGGGAGTGTGCCTTATAGACAAGTGACAGGACGACTTAATTTCTTATGACGGGATAATCTCCAATCCTATATCCTTACAGTTTTACTTTAGTGACTTTTTAAAGTATTGTAGAAACCGTATATATTTACTTGCCTTCATGAGAGAGCCATTTCTCATAATCTCAATAACAGCCGTGTCTCAAAACAACAGTATGAAGAAGAGTGATAGCAAAAATCAAGCAGATATCAAGAGGTGAACAAGAGGAAGCTAAAGTCAAATTCATGATGGATGAGAAAAAAATAATATTGAAAATAGGAACATTTTCCGTTTAAATCAGGAAACCGTCCGTCATATGCCAAAGTAATAGGAATAAATACCAAACATTAACAGAATTTCAGAAGGATATAAGGTATTTCCCCCGCCTTCTTCGCATGCCTTCGTGGTGTAGTGGTCTGCATGCTCGACGCGTAACCGAGAGGTCCGTGGTTCGATTCCCGTCGAAGGCTTTGCTTAATCTACAAGGATACTTCCGATTTTATTAATGTATCGAAAGTACAACGATCCTAATAAAGAATTCCAAAACATTTTAGACAACAGCAATTTTCAAGCCAAAACAAAGTCCAAAAGTATGTAATAGCTCATGACATTGAAATAAAATCAGAAACATCAGAATTCACTTCGAAATCCAACCAGTAATAAAACGAATTTTCAGTTTCAAACGTTATCGATCCCCATTACTGCACTTAAAACCCTAATCTACTTTAATCCATTTCAGAATTCCCAGGCGACATCAACTGAATATGCACTCACTCAGACCATATTAGGAATAAATATGCATCCAAAGAGACAGCATTAGATTCCAGTGCTTCGCGTATCAACAAAAGATGGCCAATAAATGCTTTCAAACATTACTTTAAGCAACACAGTGTCAACACTGCTTGATTTCATTCTTGTTACCAGAATCATCAAGGATGCAAGGTGCATATGTTCTACTCCTAAGACAACCCAGAAGGGTAATCTTAACCATCCTTATTTAATCTTTATATAATAGACAGCCCTTCTACTATGAATTCCTCCTAGGGAATCGTTGGGAAGATTCGACCGGAGTAGCACGCATCTGCAGCGCTCCTTTCTTTCGCCGTCCAAATACAGAAATTTCATATGTACATCATCGAAAGTTATACAATTGAACAGAGCACAAGTTTGTGCACATTCTTATATACGACATGTGCCGCTACGATCCAGGAGGTAAAAGTTATTAATTTTTAGTAACTTCAGTATTGTGCTTCGCTACCTTCCATTGTTCTCCGAGCTTTCAACCATCTAGCAGAGCCGTCCCCTCTTGACTTCACTCATGTTTTATATCATTGGAAGCGCAAAATCACAAGGAATAGTTTGATGCAAGTTTTGAGCGATTCCGATAGTTGGAAGTTGAGTTATCACCAATTAATTACTTTTAGCACTAGGTGAATGCAGGGATGCGGATTAATTCCTCCCTTCCGGTCAACACGATGAATGATTACAACAAAAAAGGACTCGCGGAAAGGACGGTGAACATTAAGCACTGGGAAATCCATTAAAGGCTAAGAACTTCACAAGATCTTCAAGCAGAGCTTAGCAATAAAGACCTTATTAATTAGCAGAAAGCGAGGAACATTAATTTCAAAATTTCAAGAGAATCGGCCCATTAGCTTACAAATTACTTTTTTCTACTTTCTTATTTTTCCTGAACTTTAAGCAGGATTTTTCGAACTTTAAGCAGGATTTTTCGAACTTCAGCAAGTGACGAGCGATTAACTTCAACATTATAAGTGTGTTTCTGCTAAGTGAATATTTGTGCAAATAACATTTAAGTGTTTAAATAAGTGCAAGTGTAACAATCAAGTATTTCAGCATTACTACGTGCACGTGAATTGGATTACTACTTAGATCTCAAGCTCACAGAATGAGCACGAATGAACTAATGCAGCAAGGTAGGAATATTCCATAATTCACAAAATTTTTATATCGTACCCTCAGTTGCAAATCTGGAACTATAATAACACAAGTTAATATAATAGCATCAGCTACAGTAAATTTCCAGTGATTGTTTAAAGTTCATTGCTCACGTATTAATTTTTCAATATCAACTTTGTAATCTTATTCTGATAATGCTACTCATTAATGAGCCTAAGCATAGCTGTCTTTAACTACCTCCTCATTCGACAATATCTTAGATTGTAATTGGCTAATTGTAATTGGTAATCTTAGATTGGCTTTAAATTTTTATTTTAACTTTCTCAGCTCATTCAATGACTATTTCACATAGAAGATAATAGCATTGGTAATTAAGCAGGATAATCCTTTTCTTTCTCTTCAATTTTAATATTCATTATCAGTTGCATTATTAATTAACGTGTTTGCATGTTTAATATTCAGAAGCATTATTAACTATTGGTAGGATAATTTACTTCAATTGTACTATTAATTCAGCAGTATTATTACTGCATTTCAGTTGTATTTTTATTTAACCAGCCTTAAAGTCATTGATATGCACCAATCTATGTATCGTGCTGTCACGTAAGATTACCAATTCCCTATGTGTATTTTATATCAATGTGTTTAGCCTTATTTTGTGCATCCGTCAGTCGAACTGCAAGATTCTTTTTTTATTAATTAATTTAGCATCTTAATATAGCAAACTGTGCACTCGTAATCTTCGGCTACACACTGGTAGTTCTGCTATATTATTTGTTTCACTGATTACTATGTTATGCATGTCCCAATTACTTTGATTGTACCTGTGAATGCTAATTAAGTTTTTCTATCAGTATCATTAAGTCACAGTACCTTAATGTATTCTATTACTCATTTATTCTCAGATGTTTTCGAGTAACTATCCAGTGTACTAACTATTCTCTTAAACAGTAACAGAACTCGGTAAAGATCCCAGCTTAAAGTCAACTGCACGCTACCAAAAAGTTCCCAGTGCTTTCAACTCAGTGCCTCTAGTGAGCCAAAATAAGTTACAACATACAGTGAGAGCACATAGCTTGCTTCTAGTTGTTGATCGGAATTTACTAAGTTGCCAATATTTACTATTCACAACGACTCAATGCAGTCCATTTTTAGCTGCTAACTAAAATAGAACGTTTTCCGCCCTCCTCCAAAAAAAAAACAGGCAAATGGCACAATCTTATTTAATGAATACAAAATATCCAGCCTCTTTGTCAACAACTGCCTGTTTTCAGAATTCTTTGCTCCCAATTATTGCTTAATCTCCAGAATGGCATCAGTATGCCCAGAAATTTCTCACGCGTCAACAACAATGAACCTTTCCCAACAGCCTAGAACAGTTAATTTCTTAAAACTTAACTCCATCCAACAGCATGAGGGTCTTTCATCACAGGACAAAATCACAGTCATCGAAGAACTTTCTCCAAACTTTCAAGACTTTCAACCTGCTGACTTCCATTCATTGCACTCAAACTTTATTGGACTAACTAGCACTAGAACTAACACAAAAAGAGGAAGCCATTATATCATCCCCTAGACACTAAGAGACATTGTTAACCAGGTGCTAAAAGGAAGCACTACTTCCCAGCAAGAAGATTCCAGCCGTACCAATCCATCAAGCCACCAGTGCAATTTTTCTGCTGAAGTACACCAAAAAAGAAGAGATGCGATTTGCTATCCTTATCTTCCCAAAGAAAAATCTTGCGAGATCATGTTCTGAAAATTTGGAAAAAGTCCTTCCCATTCACAAAATTACAGCGAAAATCAAAAACATTTTACCCTTACAAAAAGGAGGAACAGCAGTGACCTGCGAGTCAGAACGTGATATTAACGAACTTTCACGAACCCTGCAAGCATCTGAACCAGTGATTAGCAATATTGATGTAAAACGCTTCCCCCGCCCTGTTGAGGTCCCCAAAGATCATCATTGACAAAATCCCGGAACATATTTCGAGATCCAACATCATCTAAGAAATCAGCTCCATAATAGAACTGGATCCAGAAGACATAACCCCCAAATTCCGCCTCAGTGATAAAACCCTTAGTTGAGTTACGTGGGTGTTCGAATGCACTACAAAAGCATTTCACAAATGTATTCAAACAAAATCCTTTCTCATGAGATGGAGCTCCCATACAATCAAAGAATTCACTGGTCTCCGCAGATACTTCATCTGCTAAGACTTCTCAAACCAGTAAAAACACTGCGCTAATAATAATTACTGTGCTTTTTGCAGCGCAAAGCATCCCACCAGAGAGTGCAAAGTATCACCTGCAAATTAAACAACACTATCAGCAAGAACCGCTTCGAAATCAACCACCCAGCATACTTCCAAGCCTGCCCCAGTTATCAGAAAGTGTTAAATAAAATTAAAGCAAAAACAAAATTTTATTAATCTATGTGCACCCCAAGCCATTAAAAACCAATCAATTGTATGGAAATTCCATTAGCAACAAGAACACATCGATATTGCCCAAATAAACCTCCAAAGAGCGCAAGTAGCGAATTCTAAATTAGAAATTTTCCTTTCTGAAAACAAAAAAGGCATTCTTCTGATCCAAGGCCCGTATTGCGTAAAAGCGAGCGTGGGAGCTCTGCCAACTAGCTAGAATAACTTCCAGCACCAAGATAAACATCCTACAAAAATTTCCAAAATCTCTTCATGTATTGGGGGAGATTTCAATGCGCATAATACCATATGGGGTTACCCACGCATGAATGAAGAGGTGAAGAGGTAGAGGATTTAATTAACAGTGAGAACCGAATCGTGATTAACAATATCCATCTGAACCAACATTCCAAATCATCAATGGATCTGGATGGCCAGATATAACGCTCACAAACCAACCGATAGCTCAGTATATCCAAAACTGGACAGTCCACGTCGAAGAGAACCATACACTGATTTCATACGAAATCTCCTCTCGGTTCAATACGAAGACTACCAAAAGATTCCAAATTACCCAATCAAGAGCACGAAATTCATCAAGTCCATCACACATGCTATTCAAGAAATCCACAAGGAAATAAATTGCTCTGAAAACAAAGCGCGGCTAGATAACATAGTTACAAAACTGCAAAACATAATTCAAAAGCACCGTGAAAGTTCGTTCAAGATGAAATGACCAAACGACATCAAACGCGTCAATTGGTGGACCAGCGCACTCAGCTGTGACAGAAACAAGACTAGAGCTTTAAAAAGAAAGATGAAAAAAGCGAGAACTGAAGAAGAAAGGAAGAGATAGCTCACGAGTTGTATGCAAAACAAAGAGCTATGTACAAAAGAGAGATTCACAATACAAAAATTGTGTACTGGAGAAAGTATTTAACTAACAACAAAAATTTGTCCGTATCAGTGTACAAAATATGTACCAACAAAGTCTTCGATCCATGTCAAATTGATCCCAAACTCCATCAACGAAAACAATTCACAGGAAGATGCAACAATCGAAAGCATCAAGAAAATAATGGATGCTGTATTCCTTCATGATTTTCCAGATGAAGACTCATCACTCCAGATTATCAGAAGAAACAATACCAACCCTCCAGAAACAAGTAACGATATTCCATTCTCTTCCTTTGAAATTTCAAATATAATTAAGATTCTACCAAACAATAAAGCACCTGGCCCGGACGGGATCGATAACCAACTCATCAAGATCATACACAAGAACTTTCCCCATCTACTTCCCAACCTAATGAAGAAATGTCTAGAAACAGGCCTCTTTCCAACAAATTTCAAAATCGGCCAGATAATTCTTTTTAATAAAAGTGGACAGAATGCATCGAAACCAAGTTCCTATCGTCCAATAAACCTTCTTCCTGCAACAGGGAAAGTACTTGAGCGAGCCCTAGCAAACCGCCTCAGACATCATATAAGGAAGTCCAACACAGCAAGTCTATACCATTTCAGGTTCTCCTCGAATATGAGCACTATACATGCAATCAATGGTATTCTAGAGCAGATAAGAGGAATTAAAGTAAAAAATTTGCACTCGGCTGTACTGTACCTAGACCTCCAAAATGCCTTCGATTCCCTCTAGCGGCCGGAGGTTCTAGGCACAGTGAAAGACATGAACTGTCCAAAAAAATTTACAAAATCTTTCAAGATTACTTCACCGACAGACGCAGCGTCATTATAAGTAACAACTGTACAGTTAAAAAAGTACAAGTCAGAGGCTGCCCGCAGGGCTCATGCCTAAGTGCAGATTTTTGGAACGTGACATTAGACAATGTCATAAAGCACAAATAGCCCCAGCTCTCAAAATGCTCCGCTTTTGCGGACTATGTAGCTTTCCTCGTGAGTGGTAACTCCAGAGACGAGTTACAACGAAATTTAAACAACACATTAGAAATTTTCAACTCTCTTTGCAAACAACAAAAACTAATAATTTCTCAAGAAAAGTCACTCGCCTTAACTATCCACAAGCCCTCACAAAAGATAAACAGGACATCCAAGATTCGAAATAGAAGGAATTAAAATAAAAATAGTTAACTCCCTGAAATACCTGGGTGTCATCATTGACAAAAAACTTAATTTTACAGACCATCTAGACTATATCAAAAGCAAGACCTCCAAAATAACAAACAATCTAAAGCGAATGAACAAAATAGGATGGGGAATGAGCAGACCAATCCAAAACCTCATCTACCATACAGTAATCGAGAAGACTGCCTTATACGGGGCAGCCATATGGGCAGAGCCAATGATAAAAGAAAGCAAAAATAGCTTCATACAATCCAGCGACCCTTCCTTCTCAACTACACAGGAAGCTATAGAACAACATCAAATGCGACCGTCTTACAAATCGCTAACAGCACGCCACTTTTTAAACGCGCTGAACAAGAATTTCATACGACAACAGTACTACATCTACGAAAGAAGAGCCATTACAAATCATTAGAACTTTAAGCCGAGGAATACGAGACACCGGCACACCCATATTAGCACCACCCAGGAAAGAAAAATAATATCACATTAAGCATGAAAAATGAAGTAAACGAAACGAAAGTCCCTCAACTGTATACAGACGGTTCTGGCCTAGAAGAAAGTAAAGGAAGCGCAATCAAAATCTACATAGATGCCAACTTGACAACAGAACAAAAGTTCCACCTAAATCAACAAAATAGTGTATTCCAAGCGGAATCAGTAGCGCTCCTCCAAGCAATAAAATACAGCATCACAAACTCCCTAAAAACAGCATATATCTTTACAGACAGTCTTTCAGCAATGCATGCCATCGCAAACCCCGCACCGCCGATTAAAATAAATTCAAGAGATTACAAAAAAAACTTCAGCATCAGAAAATCAACACTCCTTTGTCACTTGCTTGAAGGCACATGCAGGAACAAAAGGCAACGAGGAAGCTGCCATCCTAGCCAAAGAAGCAGCTACGGGTCAAAACGCACAAACCGTATCAGTACCATTGCCTGGCTCGCATCTTAAAAAATCATATGCAACAAATCTAAAACTGAATGGCCGAACTGGTGGGACAACGCCGAACAAGGAAGAAGGACTTATTAATTGTTTCCATAAGTAGGCAATGCACCCAGTTTAATAATAAGAGAAATAACGTGATTCTTATCAGGGCATGGCCCTTATCCCACGTACGCCCCGCATTCAGAAAGTGAAATGACTCCTTTCATAAGATATGCTACCAAGAACAACCATCCCAGAAAAAAAATCTTAAATATAATGAATTTCCTGTCCACAAGAGGCATTCAGTTATGCAACACAGCATAGAATAACATAACAATGATATTACTTAAAACATTGTATATAAGCAGACCTGGAACTGTTCCCCATAGCATGTAAGTGCGAAAGGCACTAACTGTGAAAGCATCAATGTATATTTAATGGAAAAAGAAAGGCACTGCCTGCGGTATGCTACCAATACAAAGCATTGCAAGGAACACCTGGCAAGGTATCCTGTGAGCCCAGTAGGGTGTAATTATCAGGATAATTAGTGTGCCTGGACAATATTTTAAATGTAAATAAGCAGCAAGAAGATCGAGAGGACAAAACATTGCGCTTTTAATTCCTATGGCAATGTAACAAAAATAAGAAAGCAGAACAGATCAATTTTTGCATATATCATTATAGACTTACATAAAAAACCTGCAGAGGGATCAAATGACGTAAGAATCTAAAGAGGGGCACCGCACTAAATATTCATCAGTTAAAGTTTCATCATTGACAAAAAACTTAATTTTACAGACCATCTAGACTATATCAAAAGGAAGACCTCCAAAATAACAAACAATCTAAAGCGAATGAACAAAATAGGATGGGGGATGAGCAGACCAATCCAAAACCTCATCTACCATACAGTAATCGAGAAGACTGCCTTATACGGGGCAGCCATATGGGCAGAGCCAATGATAAAAGAAAGCAAAAAAAGCTTCATACAATCCAGCGACCCTTCCTTCTCAACTACACAGGAAGCTATAGAACAACATCAAATGCGACCGTCTTACAAATCGCTAACAGCCCGTCTTACAAATCGCTAACATCGTTATATAACGATGTAATTCGTATGGAATCTTATTAACACGCAAAATATGTACATATTTTATTATTATTTATTACGTGCTACGGCGTTAGTCACTACATGGCCAGGGAGAGTTCCCCTGTAGGACGTTTTAAGGAAGACTGGCTCGTATTGGCGTTTTATACTCGGGGAAAGCCACGACAAATGCACATGCAACCAACCCGTTCACCAAGTATGGAGCCTCGGACCAACTTAAACCAACGGCTCAGCGATAAAAGCCAGTGCTCAGAGGCTTTTATCGCTGAGCCGCTGGTGGGCCAAATGCGCACATATAATGAACTCTTTTAAGCCTGTACTGTTGTGTACTCCATTGTATTTTTATAATGTACCTCGATATGTTTTTACGTATTTACCTTCCTTCTAGTTTTTAATGCAGTATTGTGTACGGAATGGTTCTGATAGCTAATAATTCATGTGACCTACTTAATTTACTTACAATATTCAACCCTATAACTTGTGGTGTCTTTGTACTGCACAGTAGTGAGTCCGGGGCTATTACCTGTATCACTAATAATAAGGCCTTGGTGTCCTGTTCATTTGTATTTTCTTATTACTTTAAATATGAAAAAATATTCCTGAGACAAAAGTGGTTCCGTTATGCAGTAATAATTATTTGTGATGCCTATCTTAATATTTCTTTATCAACAGCAAAGTATGATGCTAATAAGTAAGCGAAAGAAGCTAATTCCAGTTTCCTCGATTTATAATTTTATTTATTTCTTGCGCTTTGATGTCGAACCCAAGACAAATTTATACATTGAGAGATTTTCTGTCTGAAATTGATGATAATTTCAAATATAAATCGACTTTTGAAATACAGTTTTTTTCTTTCATACAGGAGATTTCCTTGAAATAAAAGCTTTTCAAGCATTAGTCTAATGAAAATATTCTAAACCTGTCCAAACTGAGTGCCATTAAAAGTACCTCAGAATTATTAAATTTAGTATTTAGATGAATCCGTCATACGTAATACGAAATAAATATGCTTTACTAATTTTATATAATTCCATGGTGTTTAAAGTAAATGATTTACTACAGTTGATGGAAAATAATCTAATGAGAATTGACTTGTTTATCTAGAAATAATGGTTATCTCGTTGTATGAGATTTGAATTCAGCTGAAAGAAAAGAATTGGATAAAAAAGGCCTGAACTGACACTTAGTAGTTGAAAGGGATGTTAAACTGAAATGGAAAGACTAGACGTTAAAATAAACTTATGGAAGAGAAAATTCATAAGACAAGATATGACTATGTCAAAAATTGAACGAACGAAAGCTGGAAACTTAAAAAGCTTGTAAATTAAAAAATGAGGATGCGTCGATGTTTCTTTAATCAGTAAAAAAGCAGTTCTTGCTACTAACAGAAATGTGATTTATGATCCGAATGGACGAAACAAAATTAAAAAATACTCCAAGGGTCATAATACGAGAAAGACTGAGACAATATAAAAAACACTGAGAGAAACACCTAGGAGAAATAGAAATGATCACTAAGTAATGCGTTATAATAAAAAGGAAATTTTCAAGCCAAAATATTTAATTGAAGGAATTTATATATTTAAAAATAATTTTATATAAATAGATAGATGAAAATACGACCAAAAAGGCAAATGAATTTTAAATTTGGAAACAAAATATCAATGTAGAAATGGTAGAAATAATATAGAAAGGTTTATAATAACAAAACATATACGAAATGTGATGTATTAAGAAACTGTTATAAAATAAAAATTCGGAGCATTGAATAAAATACAGAGAAATGTAAAATATGAATGAAACTTTAAAGAAATCTGATTCACACACTTATTTATGCTTTTAACATCTTGTTCCGCTTGGAAGATGTCGTTATTCAGTGCTCTTGCATCAGTCTTCTGTTTGCAAAACAGCAATTTTTGTCCTTGCTACACCTTCGCGCTCTTCCTGGGGTGTATGCGCTACCGCTAAACAATTCTCAATTTTTTATAGTAGTTTTGTCAAAAAAAGAGCTTTATTTCTCCATGTCGTTTAGGCTTTTAAAGCAGAAATCACTGAGTTTTTCATTTATTTTTTAAGTATTCAATCAGTTACTAAGAATACTGTTAAGTAACTATCATGCATTTCTCTTCAGACAGCAAATCAGCTTCCTCCTCAATACCAGTGGAGGAGAAGGACAACGCTAGGAAACAGAATGGAACACGGTTGGAGTTCGGATTTAACCGATGACTTCAGTAAAGATGTTTAAGTAACACCTAAGTAGAGTAGTTCTAACTTACGTAACATTTAAAATTATAGTGGATTAATCTTTTTAAATGGGATTCTATATAAAAGCTGTTAAGTTTAAAATGGATTTATAAAATCTCGTTCAAATCCTTATTCTGCCACCACCTGACTAAGAAAAATGCTGTTCAGTTTTGTTATTTATGGCCGAATTGCGCTTATTTAAAATAAAAATATTTGTCATAAAAAAGCGTATTTTAATATACGCTTTTTTGTGGTGTATTTGGCGTATATTATTTGGCGTATATTTACATTTGGTGTATATTTATATACATGTATTTGGCGTATATTTACATTTGGGCGTATTTTAATATACGCCCAAATGTGGAATATCGAAATTCCACATTTGGGAGGAATAATACCATGTAAGATAATTTGTGATGCAATATTTCAAATAAAAGATCGTCATTTCTACTTATATAGTTATTAGTATAAATTTCAAGGAATTAAAAGAACTATATCAGTAAGAATGTATTACACATATGGTCTTAGATATATAGTTTTCTAATTCTTTGAAATCCAGAACCAAGAATTATTCAATTAAATATAAATAAACTCGATTATTAAACTCGTATTAAAAGATATTTTTAGAGCAAACAAAAACATCGGCAATGGCTTAGAAAGCGCCTTACTTGCCATTTTTATAAGAAATAAGATTTCTTTCCGCCCTCTTTTCTGGAACGCTATAAAGTGCTTTCAAAACCTAGATCTTCTTCTATGATCCAAAAATTAATAGTATTTGCTGTAAAAGAAATAGCCTCTTGACATCCAACTGATCAATGACATACGCGCTAAAGCTGTTGGAAATGAAAACTATCTGTCTTCTTGTCGTTAAACTGTTGCTGGCAGTTTTCGCCCCGATCAGAATCTGGACTAGCCATCAATTTCATGCCCTATCAGGAGTAGTATAGTATATCTTTTTACACACCATAAATTATTACAATAAGCTCGATGGTTAGTTTTGAGGATACAGGTTTCTCAGTTGTCGCTTAAGGCAGACATGCTTTTATCCTTCATCCTGATTCTTCAACATTGTCATATTTCAAAACATATTACCTTCCTGTCCCTAGGTACATAGTATAGGTAAATAAACTGTAGGATATGTTATCATAAATTCAGGAAGTGCTTTCAATAATTTCTGTCATTTTTTTGCGAAGAGAGAAAAATTTCATTCAAAGTGCCACCATCTCTTCTGTAGGATATAAAGGAAGAATTAGCTATAGATGTATAAATAAACATACATAATGTGTAAGTTTTATACATGAGAATTGACACTGGTATATAAATACATAAATAAATATATATTTAAGTGTGTATGTTATATATGATAATTTTGACAGAGAGACTGAATGAATTAGAAGAAATCTAGCGTAAATCTAGAAGATAGTCGTTAAACGATGAGATGCTTATCTGTGTAATAGCTCCTTGAAGGGAACCCAATGCTTAGATTCACAAAAGAAATAAGGGATACAATTTTGGCAAAAGCACATATTAATTTATTCGTGAACATTCTTGTGGTGCACATCACTCTTAAGTGCACCTCGCTTCGCCTCGGAGAGCTGCGAAGCACGTTCAGTAGGGACAAGCAAAGCAAGAAAAGGGATACGCAGTTAGAAATACTGTGGTATTTTTAATAAAAATATATTTAATCTGATTGGCTGAGATTTCATCGCATTGCAGGCATGATTATATAAACTGATTAATTTTCAGATGAAGCGCTTAAAAGAAAAGAAGGAGGAGTAGCCAAATTGAAAACAATATTAAAAGGACTATTGCTATAATTGTATTAGAAATTTTCTTTCGAATTTCGTATCTTGCATATATATATGTACTTATATAGGTATAAGTATAAATCTGTATTTATGTGACTATGCGCATGTACGTGCATGATCCTGTGCTCTAATTTTTAATTTTATTTTAAATCTAGAAGTATTATATTTTTGGCATATTAATTACGCTGACAAAAATTACTAGAAGTACTCATATGCTCTTGATTTCTCTGGAAACACATGCTTTACATAATAAAGCATCACAGATTTCTCATTTGAGAAGAGAATAAAAATGTAACGAAATCAAAAAATCATGCAATTAGCTATTTGATGCTCTTTTTGTCTCTGAAATGCTGAAATCACTTTTTGTACAGAGTTTGAAATGTTGTTTTTTGCCTTAAATGCACATTTTAATGATTAAAGTTCAAATAAATACATGCTTTCGACGAAATAAAACATTCCTTGGTTTTTCGTTAATAACGTGATACATAGTCTGGTATTCCACTCAAGAGTTATATAAATTCAAAATTGGGAGCTATTTTTTTTAATATTATTTGTTTAAATTTATGAAAATCAAAATGCAATGCTTAGAATGTCTATGTTTTGGAATCACTAGGAACTCATAAACCTGCCACAGAACTTGAATTCGATAGTTTAACCTACGGATTGTAACGAAACAAAATGATTTCCTAATTCTTAAATATGTATGTTTGTAAGCAACCATATGTAACATTCAGTGTTAAAAGTTGTCTACTCAGAATAAAAGCATCGCTCCGAGAAAATTGCACGATAATTAATACAATGCGAAATTTTACATTTATTTCTTTTGCCTCTTTATTATTTCCAGCCTCGTTTAAAACTAGAAGCATAATGTTTAGTCTTTTATGGTCATATTCATTACATGCTGATTATATGATAGTGTGTGTTAATCATAATATCATTATAAAATGGAAAAATAAAACGATATGCTAGAGCCCATCTATTTCCCTGAAATGCACAATTAGAAATAACGTTTCATCATTCATCTGTCTTTAATATTATTTCAAAATGCATGATGTAACATCTCATGGACTAATAACTGTAAAACTGTGGAAAATCTGTTCGTTTTCCAAGCACGAAATGCTATCAGAAATGAGAATAAAACGTCAACGAGACTGAAGTTTCAAGTAGTTTAGGGATTTCCAGCTGTTATATCCCAAATAGCATAAAATTTTATTCTTAAATGGATAACTCTGGTCAGATACATGGCATGCGAAAATCTGAAGCTTCTAGAAATGACGCTTGAATCCCTTGGCAGTTGAAACACCTACAACTTGAAAATGTTTGAATGCCATAGAAGTAGCGAATGTTTTGAGGTAATAAAAGGCGGAATCCTTGGTGTCATAAAAGAACCCAATAAAGAGTAACTACACGTTATGCCGAAAGTTCATTCAATATAAATCATAAAATTTAAGCTACAAGGATAATTTATACTGGTCATAAAATCTCCTCAATGAATGTGAAAGAACATCTAAGCTTAAAAAAAACGGTTAAACGTTCTTGTTATTCTAATGTAATTAATAATGTTTGAGAAAGAAGCATTTTTCTATTTTGCGTAAAGTGTTTTATGCCGTGACCGATTAAGAAACACATAATTCATTTTTCATTTTTAATGTTAATAAACTTGCCGTCTTGGGAAATTTCCTGAGAAAAATTAAATGATAGGATTTCGAAATTTTGTATTGGTTCTTACATTAAGTTTACATTTATTTTCTTTTTCCAAACATGCGAGTGCTATTACATTCATATTCGTTTTCACTTTTATATTTAGTGGTATTTGAAAGAGACTGGTTTCCATAACACATCGAACATTCGAACAAAGCAGGGTCAAATTACCAGTGATCGCCGATGGCTACCATTCAGCGACTAGTGATGTTTATTTTCTCAGTCACGCACATAACTCTTCCCTTTTCCCCTTACCAACTGGTAGTGCTTGGCGGTTCTACTTCTGTTGGGCCTTCTGACGTGGCTGAGAAAAGGTACTCTTAGTTAAAGTATTTTACTGCTTAAAATACTTCATCAGAATAAACCTTACTCTTGCCAGGCTAAATTACATTTGAAAGTATTATTTAATATTTTTAAATTTAAAGCATTAAACTATCACCCAAAATACAGATACCTCTACATCAAAGAATTGCATAAAATGTGAATAAAATCTGAACGCTTTCTGAAAACTTTCATGTGTCTATAAAGGTTTTGCAAAGTCACCGCTGGAAAATTAATGTTTAAGTTTGCGAAGGTAGAATTATTTTTATTTCTCGAGGCAATTTCTTATTTTTCCTTCAGCTAGCTCTAGAAAATTTGCATTCTCAATCTTTTATTCATTTCGTTTTCGTCTGAAGTTTGGTCTTTACATTTTCAACTCTAAATGAATCAAATTCAAATTTGTCAGTACTACGTACTAATTTTTAGTTACTTAACACTAAAACAAAAGCAAAATGTTTTGTAATTTATAATAAAGCACTTCTTCTTAAACTGCAAATACATTCAAATGAATTCTCATTTATAAATTTCTGACAATGCATTTTTTATAAATTTTTGTAATGTACTTATATTTTATGCTCTACCTGCAATGCCAGAAAGCCCTTAAAAATCACTGCTTTGAATTAAACTAATCAAAACTGAATTAAAAATCTGAGAATCTTTACCAAGAGCTAATAAACCAGTAACTATATCCATAGAGCACACATACATACACGTATATTGAGAAATTTTGCTTCTTTTACTACATGTAAATCTTTAACGAAATCAATTAAATTTGGTATACAAACATAACTTAAAAATAATTTATGTAAAAAATGTAAAGCATTTTTATTAAATAAAAGGTGTTCTAAAGAATGTGCTTTAAATAATGCCGATGAAATGTATATCTACTATTTATGTTATCGCGTCCATTCAAAAGCTAAATATATGCTAGATTTTAAGTAAGAATAAATTTAGTTTAAGTGGAAATATAGTCAATGATTGCACAATTGGATGTTAAGAAATAACAGGCAGTGATTATATAGGAAATATAGGAAAGTAAGAAGCCAGTCAGTTCCCCCTTTGCAACTTACTCTCTGATTTTTATATATTATGTTAGAAAAAAATTCTACTCTGAAAAAGTAATGCATCATTTTTGTCACATTTTCATGAACTCTTTATCTGCATCAATAAGTTCATATAATAAAGATTTTTGTAAATTATATTTCAATAATTAAACATTTCGAATACAATTTTGAGCATGTGTATGAGAATTGAGTATGATAAACAAAATAAGAAAGGTGATCAAAGGTCTGAACTATTAGATTTTTAATTTAAAGCCTGTGCTATTTTATTCTAAAATACACTCGTAAAATTTAGTATAAAAACTTTTCTAAAACTCGGCTAAATTTTTTTTATTGATTTTCAAGAGTATTGGATTTAGAATACGCAATAGCGTATAGTGTGTTCCCGTTTGTGAGTATTAAATTTAATAATAATATGAGGGGATGTTTACAAGGAAACGTACATTGGTACAGTGATATGTAGTTATAAACAGAAATAAAGGCATACAGGAAAGTGTAAAATTACTGAAAAACATTATTTACGATCACCTGCGTACTTACTCTCTGCTATAATTATGCGTATTAAAGGCCCCACAACTTTCAAATAAATATTTCATGTATTATCGTTTCAATTAGTGCTTCATATGTACAAATCTTTAATTTATATGTAGATTAAAGATGAAACTGAATTCTTGATAAAGGCAATAAACAGAGAAATGGCATAATTTACATATAACATAGATGCTATACTTATAACACGTTAGAGTTTCACTCCTTAACTAACTTAATCGCTTGAACCCCACTAAAATTATAAGGAAATTTTGGCCCCATCTATGAAAGTAAACACAGATTTAGAAAGGATTTAAACTACTGTTTTATTTGAAACTTTAAACTGAACAGATTCACGGATTGTGATTAGAACTTTAACCTTCCTAACCTGCATAATATCAGATAGTATAGAAAGTGAATCTAAATTCAAAGTAAAAATAATGCTGGAGATTAACGCTTCAGAAGTCTCACAAGTGTTGGCGGAATTTTAAAAAAATACAAGGGTGATTCGGCTAGTAAAATGCCAGAGCTACTTTTCGAGGGAATAATCTACAGTCATCATCGATGCCAAAGTTTTCTGGCTACCTTTTCAAGAATTCAGTTCTTATATGCATGTAACTCACTCACATCCTGGTGAGAGCTAACGAAAAGTAGAAATATTAATATGGTCCATTTAAAACGAAAATGGATTAATTAACATAAATACTCCACAATTGCCCTCATCAGTATGTAAACTGTTCCAATGCTTAAATTCTGAATGATCAAACTCTGTAACAAAATCTGTGCTACCGCTTTCACAAAACAAGGGAAATCTGAGCTAAACCAAATTACAATATGTAAAGATGTCGATACAAAAATTTTCTATCTCCGGAAAATTATCTTGGCTCTTAGTTCCTTCCAGACACTTAAAAGGAAAACTAGTTTAGAAATGAATAAATTTCATCCTATCAAGTGCGCTAATATATGCCTTAATTAAATTTACATTCTTTCTTTATTTACAAAATAACTTAAGCCTTTTTCCCTCTCTCCAGCTTTGTGTTGGGGGACCAATCATTTGTATTATGTGTTATCGAAACAAGTTCTACCTTTTATCCCACCTCCTCTAACGTTAGTTCTCAGAGACGCCAGATTTTGGTGACACCTTATTTCAGCCCTAATCCCTAATTGTCTTCGAGTTATCCTCTTCTGCAATCTTCCTTTTAAGGGTTTTCCCCAGTTTAGGCCTTTTTCTCCTCTTATTAAACACCAGTCTCCTTCCTTTCCTTTCGACAGCCCTCCTCAGATCTGGGTGAAACTGCTGCTTCTACTAATATTTTCCTGGCTTGACTTATACCCAACGGGCCTGCATTATTCATTTCTACAGCTACACGTAACACTTTATTAACCTTCTCTTATAAACAGCACGGTCACTCGCTCATGATACCTCTTTACCTGAACAATATTTGCCATTATCAGTTCACCATCCTGAAACCATAAATACAACACCGTTTGACTAATACGCTCAGTTTCAGAAAGGATTCGAATATATTGCAAAACTTCCCAACCCTCGCCTGCGGCTCAGAAGGTAGAGAATGTTTTCTTTTCAAAACTTAATCTCCGACTTTAAGATTTAATACAACATGAAAGTACGGCAGTTCCGCAGTTTTCAATAGCATTGAAATTTAATTGAGAGGTTTGTTTCCTTACTTTGGGGCAACTTAGCACTCTGACCCACAGCATTTCTGCCTATTTTAAATTACTCACCTTCCTGTTAACACTCCGCTTTCCTCTTCTCAACGCTCGCTTTCTTTTTATCTTGGTGATCACCATCTTATTTACCTGTCGAAAATTTCTGACGGCTTCCAGAGCGTTCTCAACCTCGAAATCTATTATTTCTTTCGGCTGTAGGTTTTCTAAAATTACTGCAAAATTTGTTTCGAACTCTTGCCTCCGCCAAGTTCTGAATATCGTAGATTTTCAAATTTCACGCTTGACTGAAATTATGTTTTAGCGTACTGGCATTTCTTAGCTTCTCAGTATCTGGAAAGTGTGACAGCAGCTTTGACAATATCAGTTATATAATTTTGTGTTCTCTTTCATACGGCAAATTAGCGGTTTCTTCCTTACTTAAAATAGAAGCTTTTACTTCTTCACGTCACATTTGATATCTTCCGAACAGTTCTGATTCTATCAAGATGCAATTTATAACTGGGAGAAAATCTTTCTGAAGTGTAGCCTTCAACACATCCGCTCTGGTTAAGTTTTAAGTTTCACTACCTGCTCCTAATAAATCTCAATAAATTCTTCCCAATTCCTTTGAACCAACTCATTGTTTGACCTCTGACTACGGCTCTTAGTATGGCGACTTGTGTTGTTCTCCTTCTAGATACAGTAGAAGGTGATTGTCTAGGCCTTTAAATAGAGGTCAAAAGTGAACTTCTTTCATCAAAGCTGATGGCTGGCTTCATCGTATCTAATATACAACTCAACAGTTCCGTGGGGTTTGCCGGTGTTCTACCCACCTGAAGACTTGATGGTATTGAAATAAAGGTAGAATTGTCTCCAGACAATCTGTTTTACGTCGGATGCCAGAACTAAGATTTCAGTACCTAATTAACTTAATCCCTTGAATTCCATTGAAAGTATCAAGCGATTTAAATTAGTAACTACAGACTCAGAAGAAGTGTAAACAGTCTTTTTATTGAAAACGTGAAGCTGAACAGATGCACAGCTTATGATTACAATTTAAAACTCCGCAGCTTCCGAAATTTCATATAACACAGAAAGTGAATTAAAATTCAACATAATGTTGCCTCCGTACGGGTTAGTAATGGATTGAATGCAAAAGTCTATAACAAGTTAATAAAATTTATTCTTTTCAGAAGAAATAAAACAAAATGCTGAAATATTTCCTCACAGATATTCGTACAGTATCACAATATCTCACAGCAGTTATATTTTTAAACTACTAGAATATAAACAGAACTCAAATTCAAAATACAGAAAAACTAATTCGATCCCCACAGCGAATTCGCTACAATCAATAACAGCACTAAGTAAACAACAATTCGCTTAAAACAACTTCATTTGAGCTGAGATGTTTAAATCCAGCTTTTATAAGCTTTTTAATCATCACGAGAATATTCTAGTATAATCTATTTTCTCGATTTTTCTGGATAGCAAAAGAGTAAAATTACGAGATATTTATTTATTAAACATTAAATGCACGCTCTCTTGTATTTTTATTTTTCCGGCGTAGCGTTTTCTCCAAATTCGCCACACGCTGCGTTGCGCTGGAAAATAAACAATTTTATCTACAATTGTATTAAAATAGCTAAATAAATACGAAATCGGTAATAATAAAATTTATGTTGGATTTTACAGTGCTTACAAGTGTAGTCACAACAGACTAGAAAGCGTTAGTTTATTTTTAAATAAATGCGCTAGTGAGTAGTTTAGCAAAAAGGGTAATGTTTGTCTCAGATCTACTCGTGGGAACACTACTGCAGTCAGCTTCATTGCCAAGCATTTCTGCCGCTTTGGTAGGTACGAGGGTAAGTTGAAAAATAAGTTTCCCCTGTCGACTGTGGTCAGAGTTGTGTATGAAAGTCAAAAAATAGAATGAGACATTAAAGATATGACATACCTTTATTTTTCCACATAAGTACCAAGTACATTGAGACATTTGTCATATCGCTTGATAAGCTTCAAAAAGCCCTCCAGGAAAAAATCAGGGCTTTGCATATGGAAGAAGCGTTGAACGGCTTGTTTCACTTCAGTATTACTTCCAAAGCGCCTTCCCCCGAGATTTTCTTCAAAGCCGGAAACAGATGGAAGTCGCTTGGTGCGAGATCAGGACTCTATGGCGGATGGTGTAGGCGCTCCCAATCAAGAGTTGCAGTATGGTTTTGCGTTGCCGTCGCCGAATGTGGTCTGACATTATCATCAAACAGCAGAACGCCAGATGTGAGAAGGCCAGGCCGCTTTTTCCGCATCGCCTCTTTCAGTTTCGACAGCTTGTCACAATAGCGCGTAGCATTGAAGGTTCCAATCTCCAAAAAGTCCAGCAACAAAACTCCTTGGGCGTCCCAGAAAACTATGAGGAGCACTTTACCTGCAGAGGGAGTTGTCTTGAACTTCTTTTGGACAGGTGATGACGGATGTTTCCACTCCATAGATGCGGCCTTCGATTCTGGCGTAAAATGGTGGACCCACGTTTCATCCCCTGTCACAATCTGAAACAGAAAGTCATTGCCATCTTCATGGTAACGCACGAGATGTTCCTGGCTGATCCCCATGCGTTTTTCCTTGTGTATCGAGGTCAATTGTCGGGGCACTCATCGTGCTGACACTTTTCTGTATCGAAGAATTTCGTGGATGATGTTTTGAGCTCGCTCATGTGAGATTCCAAGTTCTTCCGCTACTTCATCGATGGTGATACGCCGGTTCGCACTAATCATGTCATCCACCTTCCTGACATTTGCATCTGTAGTGGCCGTGCGCGTCCGTCCAGCTCTCGGCATGTCCTCCGCTTGTTGACGTCCATCACTGAATGTGCGACGCCATCTCCGCACCATTTGCTTCGACATCACACCTGGCCCATAGACTTCCACGAGGCGGTTATGAATTTCTGTTCCTGATACTCCACGTGCCCATTAATAGCGGATAACCGCTCTCACTTCCCCCTTTGACCACGAATTCAAAACGCACCTTCTCTCCATACCTACCGGGGCTCAAATGAGAGGCTGGTCTCCGCTTTGCGCAGGCACTGCAACAGCGCCATCTGCTTGATTTGCAGCGATCTCTACCCAGTGGTGTATCGGTGACTTACGCGTTTTCCTGCTGTGTCGCCTTTCGCGCATAGCCGTTCAACGCTTCTTCCATATGCAAAGCCCTGAATTTTTCTTGGAGGACTTTTTGAAGCTTATCAAGCGATATGACAAATGTCTCAACGTACTCGTACGAGAATAATAAAATAAAGGTATGTCATATCTTTAATGTCTCATTCTATTTTTTGACTTTCATACACAACTCTGACCACAGTCGACAGGGGAAACTTATTTTTCAACTTACCCTCGTATATTAGTTACGCTGACTGTCGTACCGATGGAACTAAGTTTGAATCCCGAAAGAAGCATGCATGTGCATGGTGTGTATGCGGCATGGGTTTATTCAAAATACTGGAAAGCTAAATGAATTTTCGATTGATCTGTTGCTAAGGAAAGAGGCGTAGGAGACTCTCCGACCATCCCCTGTGGTGCTGTGCATCAGTTCCGCTACATTTGTTTCAAAAGCATCTCTTTCTCTGCAAAATTTATCTTTTATTGTTGAAATATAAATATTAGTATAGTTGACCAAATCTCCTAGAATATCATCATCCAAAATTTGAAGTAAACAATCAACTGGAGTTTTTAAATTTCGATATTGTTTTTTTACACCACGTAAATGGGTTACAATGTTTTTCGACGGAGTCCAAACATTTTTGAAAGGCAATACTTTAGACCATTTTGTTCCATCTTTTCCTACATAGAAATCTTCTGATGAGACAGAAGACCTGACACATAAATCATTTATATCATGTTCTTGTTCAGAATCTGTATTGTGGTCACTTTCTGATATATTATCATGCTCTGATTCAGAATCTTCTATTTCACTATCTGTTTCAACATTCGCAAGAAGAGCCCACAGTCTCTCTTCACGTTCGTACGCACTCATTTCGACTGAAGTAGTGAATACAAGTAGAACATTCCACACCGCGCGGAGTTGCTACCTCCCCACAGCTCTTTATTTGTAAATAATCTAGCCATTCAGACATCGTGGGAAAAATTCCTTTCAACCACGCCTTTATGAACTCAACCCTGAAAGGTAACGCAAATACCAGAACAGTCACACACAGCATTTCTTCATTCTTAGTAAAAATATAGGAGTGGGGTGGGAAATGTCTCGTTGCGGGTGCTGACGGGTTAAACGATTCACAATATCCCAGAAAAATTACAAGTTGTTCAATGCTATTTTCCGAATCTTGCGCCTCATTTTCAATGGCAGTTTAGACTTTGAGGCATTTATAATGAGTCTTCATTCTCTATACCAGTCTTCAGTATCTAAAACAATGTCCTGGAGTTTGGAGATGGCACTACTGAGTTGGATAGAGCTCACGGCTGCCGTCGTATAGTCAGCATAGCAAGCTGACATAAAGTTATGAACCAGTTTATCTCCGCAAAATTGATTACTCAGAACAGGTAGAGAATGGGCTCAAGACAGGAACCTTGGTTCACTTCTGCAGTGATGTTTTCGAAGGCTGAATAGACATTTCCTTGACTGACACTAAAAGTTCGTCGGTAAGGAAGAAATTGGGGCGAAGAATAATTTCCCGATTAAAGTTCATCTTGATCAGCTATTCCAGATGTAGTCCAATGCTTTAGCTGCGTTTAACATGAGGAAAAAAAATATGGTGCAAAACTACCGCGATACATTCAACTAGCCTGACTTATTGCCATAAAGTAGACAGCTGGTTCCCGAATCCATATTGATAGAAAGGAAAGTAGTTGAAAATATGGATTCATCATTTTTATGATAATGCGTTCGTAAATTTTATTCAGATTTGGAAAGCAAACTTTTGCTGCTAATATTCTATAATTTGGTGCTGTCCTTCCCAGTGTTGGCAAGGATAAAGACTTTAGCAATTTTCCAAGGATTTTGAAAATAAATTAAGAGTCAGGTAGGCGTTGATAATTACAGTGATTTTGGTGATAGTGTTCGAAGGTAAGTGGTTTAACATGGTGTTGGTAATTCCGTCAAGGAACAGGGTCTTCTTAATCTCCAGCTTTTGTATTATATTTTGAATTTCCTCAGGCTAGTAGGGTTATCAGGACTACTGTTTCTTCTAGCTGATATTGCAAACATAACTGGAGTCTTGAGTAGGAACAGGGAGCTTACTAAAAGCTATGTTCGTGCGTTTGTAGAAGATACAACAAGAATAAGAAGGGTTAAAATTACTCTTTATTTGCTTAACGAATTTACAAACGTTCCCGCACTTCGGGATACAAAGACCCACTTGTGGTCTGAACGTAAAAAAATATAAGACTACTAACTAAAATTTAAATAAGAGTTAACTTTTAATATTTTACACAGATGACTAGCACTAGGACTGGCCTTTTAAATTACTACGTCTGTAGTACACAAATTGCAGAAAACTACAATACGTCTTTAACTTTCACAAGAGGATTAAAACCTCTGGCCATAAAAGAGGACAGTAACTGATAGCATGCTCGCGTGAAAACTCGTAGCAGGAGGGCTCTTTCTCCTGCCTTCTACACTTGGCAAAAAGCTACAACTTAAATACTTAAGCGTTAGCAAGAACAATTTTCATAAAAATAATCACGCGTTAATTCTGGCCGGAAGTGGAAAATAAGAGATGATAGTAAAGTTTTAAAATAAAATAAACATTAGTGAACTTAAAATCCTTACGTGCTTCCCGCCAGAGTTAACAGGTTTGAAACTAAGGTCTAAACGACCTTATTGAAACCTTTTTATTCTGAATTCTAAGTCTAACGCGAGACCAATCTTTTACAAAAATTCCTCATTAAACCTATTTAACCTAGAAATTATGTAAAAAGCAGTTTTACAGCATTTTTTCCAGGGACAATTATTCTTGAACTGTTACATTACCTAAAAACAGAAATTTCTTGTCTCTTATCGGTTTCCTCCAGAGATCTGGAAGGAAAATTTGTTTAATCAATTTGTCAAGTAATTTAAATGGCAAGTAACATGAACACGTATATTTGTTTTCCTTTTAAAATTCCATTCTTATTTCATTCATACCATTATTTAACTATCTCCCCGTGCTCTCTGATCCGTGTTGTAAAGAGAGAAACACCAAACACGGGCGTGTCTATATACAAGTGTTCAACACTACCGCTTACAATCAAAACACTAACGTGTTAATATTCAAAAACATACAGTTAACTTTCTCCTACTGAAAGCAAGTGCTGTTTCTTTTACGTTTAACAAGTACATTTCACAAGTCCTTCAGACTAAAATGTCTTTTCTTTATTTAATCTTTTAAATAAAGCTTTATACAATACTTTTAGAATATTCTTAAGGTACTTTTCTTATACCGTTACAAAATCTTTTACAATACTGAAGTATTTACGCTTTACTATTATACAATAATATTAGATTACTCGCGAGTAGTTGAAAAACGTAGCAACAAATACGTAAAACTCAGTTTTCGCCTTTTTGGCGATAAAGGTAGACCTCACATAAGGTAAAACTTAAATTCTGCCACTTGCAGTATAAACGAAAATTAACTTAAAGTTTCAAAGTAACCTAAAGTTTTACTTATGTTTTTGATAGTCAGACATCCCACTCCTGGAAGGTAACAAAGACCATCGTTTGATTGATCCGACGCCTTGTCCGGGTTCGACCCTCAGTCCGTTTCCTTTTGGGGCGTGCTTGATGGCTCTTGAAACTCTTCTTCCTCTCCGTTGGTTGATGTCCGGGTGACTTGATAGGTGCTATCCTTGGAGGTGTCGGGACATTTTTCGTCGTTTGTTGCCGAGTTCTGGCGGTTTCCTGTTCAAACTTTTGCTGGGGCCTCGAGTTGGCAGCTTGCTTTTCCGGGTCATTTCGTGGACACTTGCTGCCTAGAATTCTTTCTGAGGGTTCACTATTTCTTTTCTCATCGGTGCTATGATTGCAGCCTTTTCTTCTCGCTTTCTTCGTACTGTTAGAATTTCCCTCTTCAACCTATTGGAGCCGGTCGTGCCTTCTCTTTTCTGATCGGGAGAATATCTTCCTTTTTTTGTTATCTCCAGTCTTCCATCGGGGGGGGGCTTTTCTTTTCTTGTTCATGTCTTTACTTGTGGCTGACTCTGGCGGTCGTTGTTGTTGTGCCATATGTTGAGATGGTGCTTGCCATGCCGGATCCTGCAAAAGATCTTGAAATATTCTCATTCTATCTCGGTTGTAATACGGCTTGATTTGATCGATATTTGCGGTAATTTTTTCGCTATTCTTGGGTCTTAAAACCACCACTGCCTTGGTTATTTTCGCAATAGAAAACGACGCTTCAAACCGTGGCAAAAATTTTACCACTTTGTCTTCCGTGTGAGTGCTTCAGCTTAGGTACTTCATCTCCCACATTATACTTTACTTCCCGTCTTTTCATGTCGTAATAAATTTTTTGTTTCCTCTGTGATACTCTGTGATATATCCGCCATTTGGAATTCAGGGGACCTTTTTTGAACATAAAACAATTTGTCCAGTGGTGTTATAATAATCCTGCCTAAAAATAACTCAGCAGGAGTTTTGCCCGTCGTGTTGTGTTTGGCGGTCCTAAGGGCGAAAGCTAATGCATTGACATAGTTATCCCAGCTTTTATGAAAATTTTTAACATAACTATGAATAATTTTAACTATATTTCTGTTGACCAGTTCCGCTATATTTGATTGCCGCCGATACGGGGCCATTTTTAAATGACGTATGCCCAGTTTTTGACACATGTCTTCAAACTTATTGCCTATAAACTGAGGACCATTATCCGATATAACTTTTAGAGGCGACCCGTATTTTAAAATATATTTATTTAAAATAGAATCAGTAACTAATTTCCCAGAGGCTCGTTTTAGGGGAGCAATTTCGGTCCATTTACTAAAATGGTCAACCATAACAAGGAGATACCGACATTTATTTAACTGACTTTTCGGGAAAGGCCCAATAAATAGACGCCAATTATTTCATTTGAAAATTCTGATTTAATGCTATTTAGAAAAGCCGGCAGGGCGGAAATTAACATAATTAATTACCTGGCATGTTGGGCAAGACTAGACATACGCACTTGTTAACTTTTGCTGTTCAGGAAAATAAACTGCTTTACGTACGCGTTGGATGGGTTTCCGAATGCCACCATGAGCTTTCAGGGTCGAATCATGCAATTCCTGTAATATATTTAACCTAAGCCTAGCTGGGATAACAGGACGGAATTCATTGTTATTATTCGTAGTTTTGGTATAAAATAATAGACCATCTATCAGTTCGGAATGGGCCGCCCTCTTTCTTATCGCCACAATATCTCGGAGGCTAAAGTTTTCAGAACCTCTTGAATAAACATATATATTTTAAATTCCAGATCCTTGCCCAATTCCGTTATCAAGGTCTCACGGGAATGTATCATATGGGATGTGAGCATTGTCACTTTAACACTATTCGCTTCTTCATCTATCTTGATTCTGGACAGGGCATCTGCTACGACATTTTCCTTTCCAAGTGTGTGTTTAATTATTAAATTATATTCTTGTAATTTAAGAGCCCATCTTATTAATCTCGCCGATATATTCTTTCCTGAATATAATCTAGCGACCGCCGCATGATCAGAGTAGACCGTTACTGAAGAACTTCCAAATAGACCCTAAACATCTGTGTTGCTAACAGAAGTTTTTGCCTTTTTGTCGCTGAATAATTTCTTTGATAAAAAAATAAAGTACGAATAAAGAATGCCACGGGCTGCCCATTTTGGGAAAGAACTGCTCCTATGACATAACCCGAGGTACCGGCCGCGATTTCTAAATTTTTATCACTTTTGGGAAATTTCAAAGCAGGGGCTTGTGTTAACGCTTGTTTTAATTTTTCAAAACCGGTGTTAGCTTCAGCTGTCCACGAAAATCTTAACTTCTTTCTTTTAACTTTAATAGCGGTTAGGCAATGGTGGCAAAATCCTCTCTAAAGGACCTATAGTATGAGCAGAGCCCTAGAAAAGAAGCTAGTTCCTTCGCCGTATTAGGCGGCGAATAATTCTGAATTGCAATTATTTTTTATTTGTCGGTTTCGATGCCATTCTGGGAAATGTTATACCCCAAATAACGTAATTTCTTTGCCGCAAATTTTCACTTTTCAGCATTAACTTTTAGACCGGCCTCATTTAATAATGAAAATGCTTCTTTTAAATCTTTAATATTTAATGTGTTGTTCTAAATTATTACTAGTAACAATAATGTCATCCAAATAGATAAGAGTGCTTTTCTCGAGTACGGGTCTTAAAACAATGTCCATACAACGTTGAAATTTTGCTGGCTTGCCTGACAGGCCAAAGCGCATACAAAAAAATGCATAAGTGCCCGATTTAGTTATGAAAGCGGTGTTTGGTATATCTTTAGGTTTTACCCCTATTTGAAAATACCCAGATGTTAAATCTAATGTCGTCATATAGTTAGTAGAAGTTATGTTTCGCAAGATTTCCTCAATAATCGGTAATGGAAAAACCGAAAATTTAGTAACGCTATTCAATATGCGGTAATTAATTGCAAAACGCCACCTTTTTGGGTGTTTAACCGGGTAATCATTATTCTTGTTACATAAAACAACCGGGCTCGCATAACTACTGGAGATGGGAGTGATAATCGATTTACTTAGCATATCTTTAATATGCCATTCTGTAATTTTTTCTTTCGATTTATCATAGCGGTAAGCCTTGTGGCGAACTGGCTGTGAATCTCCCGTATTTATTTCTTGGCTAGTCAATCTTGGTTAGTCCGTGAATCCGGGAATGTCACTGAAGAAATTAGAAAATTCATTTACCACTTCGCGTAGTTTTTCTTGCTCTTCTGTTGGCAGATGTTCGAGTTTCACTGTGGGGGGATCCGTTTTCACTTCAGACACCGGTTTCAGTGTCAGCTTAAGAGATGCCTGACTGAAATCTAGTATTGCTTCGGACGCTGAAAGAAAGTCTACTTCTAATATTATATTTGCTTGAAGATTTTTTACAATGAGGAACATAATTTTCACCTGCTCATCCTTAATGCGGACACACAGTGGTACGTAACCCATACATTTGCATTTTTGCACCTGGACTGCTATAACCGTCGTATTATCCGAACTGTAGATCCTATACCGACGAAAATATTTTAAAAAAAATTCTTCTGCCACAAAGCTACACTGAGCTCCTGTATCCAGGAATCTCCTGTATCCGGTGGTCGGAATATTGTTCACTAACTCTTCAATCTTCGAAGGAACTAAATTTTTCATAACAACAGTATTGAGCTTGATGTTAGAGGGATTTTCTTGGCCTTCGGTCTTCCGCACCTTCCCATCGTCAGAAAGCTGTTTCAGTTTAAATCTTCTTTTTCTTCTCCGCGCCTTTCCGCTGGCCTTCAAACTTTTTGTCTGGCTTAT
Organism: Stegodyphus mimosarum; assembly: GCA_000611955.2. Taxonomy (NCBI): domain Eukaryota; kingdom Metazoa; phylum Arthropoda; class Arachnida; order Araneae; family Eresidae; genus Stegodyphus; species Stegodyphus mimosarum. Next base: position 86,901 of record KK117214.1, read on the forward strand.
TTTTTAACTGTCGATGTTCGCTGGTTGTTTTTGAATATTCAGGTTTCTTTGACCACTGATTCGACTTGCTTCCCATAGCGGCGGTTTGCCTCTGCTGTGGCCTTGGCGCACCAGATTGGCTTCGTTGCTTGTACTAGCGTCTTCTTTCAATGTCCGCCGTTCTTCTGCTTTCAAACTGGATTGCAAGCTCAAATAACGTTTCCAAAGTCGTCGGATTCCTTAATTCCATAAAGTCTTGTACCTGGGGAAGAGACCTAGGTAAAATTACTTGTATGATTTCAGGATCCAGCCGGCGTCCGTACAAAAGTTTAAATAATTGTATTCTTCTTAAACTGAAGCTTGAGGGGTCCCCAATTCTTCGCTGGTATGTGCTGAAGAATTCCGCTTCTAATTTCGCACGATTTCTTACTACTGCGAAGGCCTTTACTAAGGAGGTCTTGAAATTTTCGTAAGTGTAGGTAGGACTTCCGGTTGGCCCAAAAGAGTTTTTCTGATGCACCTGAACCAACTAAGCGCTTGACCCCTTGACGCGCTAGTAGCTAAAGTCACTTTTTGGAACTCAGGGACTGAATATAACATAAAGTGGTCATCTAATTTTTCCAAAATGTTACTCACCGCTGAATGCCCATCGAAGCTCGCTGCTGGCTTCATTGACGCTCGCATTGTCTGGACGATGTACCCAAATCCTTTTAGGTTGACAGCTGGCATTTCTGAATATTGAGCCGATATCACGGGTTCATCAACTTCCTCCTGAAAGTCTGCCATAGGTCTTCTCCTTCGGGCGCCACTATCAGGACTACTGTTTCTTCTAGTTGATTTTGCAAACATAACTGGAGTCCTGAATAGGAACAAGGAGCTTACTAAAAGCTATGTTCGTGCGTGTGTAGAAGATACAACAAAGATAAGAGGGTTAAAATTACCCTTTATTTGCTTATCGATTATACGACGTTCTTGCACTTCGGGATACAAAGACCAACCACCTGTGGTCTGAACGTAAAAGTTCAGACCACAAGTGGACTGAACTCGTAAGACTACTAATTAACTAAAATTTAAATAACAGCTAACTTTTAATATTTTACACAGATGACTAGCACTGAGACTGGCCTTTTAAATTACTACGTCTGTAGTATGCAAACTGCGGAAAATTGCAATACGTCTTTAACTATCAAGAGGATTAAAACCTCTGGCCTTAAAGGCGAACAGTAACTGATGGCAAGCTCGCTTGAAGCCTCGTAGCAAGAGGGCTCTCTCTTCTTCCTTCTACTCTTGACAAAAGCCATAACTTAAATACTTAAGCGTTAGGAAGTATAATTTGCATAAACATATTCACGCGTTAATTCTGGCCGAAAGGGGAAAATAGGAGATGATAGTAAAGTTTTAAAATAAAATAAACGTTAGTGAACTTAAAATCCTTAAAAGGTAAGGTATAGGGCTTTCCGAGGGTACACGGATGAAAGATACACAAAATCATCAACTTGATAAACTCTTGGTCCACTATTGTCGCTTTAGCAGTGAATTGCTGTTCTAGGTATTCAGAGATAGCTCTCACTTTATCGAAATTTGAGTATCCAGAAGAGGTCGCAGCAGTAATAGGCTGGTTAATCTTATGTTGCCCTTAACAGATTTGAGAAATTTCCAGACGTATCCATTATTTAACTCTATACCTGCAATTTTTTCTTCCCCCTTTTCAGTACGGAATTTCTTAATTGCTTTTTTAAGTGTCTCGCTAATGCGATTTAACTCTCTTTATATTATCGGATCCCACGTAAATTGCCATGACCTACGTAGGCGCTTTGTTATTGTAATAAGTTGATTTGTATTTTGGGGATGTTTTTCTACAAAATATTTTACAATCATAATATCGGTGGCTTCATGATAAGCATCGTTTATGTGAATGACCAATTCATCAATTGTTTAATTTATGTAAAAGTGATATGAGACACATCTGCTTTTTAGAAGGGTTTTTCTAGAGGATGTTATGAAAAACAACTGGTCTGTGCCAACTTTGACCTTGGGCGATCTGACTTTTGAGATACTCAAAGCGGCTGTGATCGAGATGTAGTCCGCAGTATCCTTCCAATAGTATTTTTTTCAATAGGGATAAAGAGTTAATAACTATTGAGTTGTTAATGTCTAGTATGTCTAACTTTCAAGAACTTTTCCCCTTATACACATATTACATTTACAGCCTGTTGAGAGCTAATAAAAAGAAGATGTGATATTGTAGTTCAATATTAAGGAAAATTGGTTAATTAAGATAAATACTCTACAAATGTAATACAATATTTAAACATAATATAAATATTTTATGAAAATTGGGTATTTGTTTCTCTTTTATGCATTTAAGAATTATTCACACGTATTCTTTCATGTGTCATTGCATTTTGACATCCCTGGATGCTAATTTAGTGTTTCTTTCTTTCGCCTTACATTAAATTGTCTTGTATTGCATACAACGCTCTATTTCTATATTCAAAAGTTTCTTCGTTGAAAATCACATTCATTCCTGAACTTACATGGCTTCTTAATGGCATTTGAGTGTATGTTTCACATAAATACTTAGCACTTTATTTATACGATGACTATTTTGCGTACGTACACCTAACTGACAATCTGTATAAGATTATCTCGTGCCACTGGGTTTCTCCTATATGTATTCATTCCCACATTTTATGCATTTAATGACATTTGAATACTTATCTTTTAACTGCTATATAGAAGTCTCAAACAATTCTCAGATCCTTATATGTGCTGTAACAATCTCAGCGTGACATTCTACTATCTGTATATCTCCCATATGTTCTAATACATACAAAGTGAATAAATTATGTCATTTTCGGATACATGCAACTGACCAAGAGTCATCATTAGCCATTTAGGCATAACATTTGCATAGAGGCTTATCCCAATCAAACCTTCGCTCACATTATATTATATGCTTGCAATATGTCTGAGAGCAGAGAATAAAAGATTGTATTTGAAAATACTGTTGGTGCTTGGATTATACAGGTTTCATTAAAATCAAAAATGAATTGCTGTGTTTGTATCCTAGTATATAATGATCGAAAAACCATCCTTTACGTACTATGGTGATTTTAATGTAATGAAATACAGTCAAGCACTTTAAACTTTATACGTATAACAAAATTGCGAAATTTACGCATAATGGTTGATAAGCAAGTAAAAATAGAAAGCTAAAATTCATCACATGTAAAATAGATACTAGAGTTGAAATGATAATACATGAACTAATTGGTGAAAAGTTGTGAAACACTAAAAACACAGAGTTCAGCAAAATGCAAAATTTAGAACAGCCAATAAAACATTGTGTATTTACAAGAGTGAGAACTGAATCTAAAATAACATTACATGGAAAAATGGAGCTGTTCCGAATGCAGTCTACGCTCATACATGAAATATTGTTTACTATTTGAATTTAAATGCATTAAAGAGCACTAAGAGAACATAAAAATTTATAATTTCTGAAAAACATCGTGTTCTCTCATTTCTGTTTTAAGGTATTTTCTCACTCCTTTCCGCTTGCGTTCGTGGTGTAACTGAAAGCATGTTCGACGCGTAATCAGGAGGAATGGAATTCGAATCCCGGAAAAGGCACTGCGAATTTCTTCAAGTTCCTTACTTCGAAAAATTCGAAAGCATTTTAAATTGATGCCCGAACTAAAGGTAGTGCATGAAACTTCGTCACCACCAAGAATTGGCAATTGAGTCCCCTCGTCCCCAGTCGCCGTTTAAAAGAGGGAGTATGTAAGATATTTTTCCCTCCTTTTTGTATGTATTCGTAGTGTAACTGCAAGCACACCCGACGAGTGATCGGGAGGTCCGGAATTCTAATCCGAGCGGGGGCGATGCACATTTTTCACGTCGCCTTCATCGATAAACCTAATGACACTAGATTGTAATCCCAAGTACTTGACTGCAGAAAAGATACAATCCCAGTAACAGGAACTTTTGAAGATTAGTTTCATATTTACACATATTGGATCAGTCTACTGGTACAAAACTGAGCAGTTGGCTTTCACAACAGCTACACACAAGAAAGCCGATGAGTTGCAATTGAACAGACATTGAAGCAGACATACAAGTATCTGCAAACGTATTCGGCGCGTAATAAGCGTATTCGGCGCGTAATAAGCGTATTCGGCGCGTAATAAGCGTTTTCGTCGTGACTTTAAACTATAGATGCAGTATCATAATAGCTTGTCTTCGGTTACACTTGCAGCAATGAGACGAAAGCTTAACTCAAAAGTAATACTCAGAGCTATATACTAAAGGGCTAGTGCAATGTTGGGAGTATGAAGAGCTTTAGTAAGATATCTAAACACTATTTGTAAAAACAAATAATCCGTTATTAAAATGTATTTTCGTTTTTAATGAAGATCATAACGTTAAACTTAGAACTATGTAAACGCTGAAGAACTAGATGTTGAATGTCAGTAGTCTTATGCAAGTAGTACAAAAATAAAACTCCACTTTAAAAGATACAAAAATCAACTTCGTTCACATAGCTTTAATTGTGTAAGCAATATGTAAGAAATAAAACTGCATAAAATTAAAGCATGTAAATGTGATGTTTTTACACATACCTAATAAAAAAGATAATTATAGCTGATGTTTATCATATTATATCAATTAATTAATCTTTCTGTCACTATAATATTTTTCTAATTATCACAAAAAAATAATTGAGTACGTTAAATTAAAAGACCTGCTCTGATTTCGCTAAAAGCTTTTTCTTTGTTGCTCAGCAACTTCGAAAGTCACAAATTTTCTGATGAAAATTGGAAGATAGTTTATAGTTTTGCTATAAATTAACCAGTTATTATCGCTTAACCCTTCATATACTTCTACTTTCTGTAGTGCTTACCAGAATGCATATCAGTTATTGTCCTGTATTTACACTGAGGGTCTAAATGGTTAGAGTTAGAACTTCTGGGAGCTTTCTCTTACTATGACATACTATCGGCAGCCCTTCATAAGATTATTTTCGGTTTTAGCATCCTGCTTGTTTAAAAATTTGTGCCGCTAAATATCTTGAGCCAGCTTAAGTAGTTGATTTTGTATTTTAATCTCTAGCTACGTTACCTAAATTTGAACTTAAATTTAACCTACTTTAATTTAAATTCATTCTGAGCGAAGATTCAGCTGTCGCTCAAGCAGTGCTTTCTGTTCATTTAAGACTTAAATAGAAAAGTTATCTTAATCATCTTTAGACTCTGTGATTTGCAGATTAAACAATAATTCGCTTCCAGTCTAGTAGGGTCTGCAGAACATTAACTTTGGCAGATGCTCAGGATATATAACAGAGACCTACAAGTTTTTTAAAATTAATCATACCCCATGTACAATGACAGATAAATGGTACAATAAAGAATATATATTTACAGTATTTGCAGATTACAGTTATTCCAGCAAATTGAAGAAAAAAATCTAAATATTAAATATCCAATTAGTAATCGATTTTCATTTTACCGCTTCAAAACCTTAATTTGTGACTGGTAACAAGTACTTTGATGGCTCTATGGATATTACAAATCGAGGTTATATCCATATACCCAGATATATACAAAATCCAATAATGTATGATTAAAATATGTTTCTAAAACGTTTCTTGAAACGAAAATAAAAACTGTAAATGTAAAATTGTTTCAAGGCAGAAAAGAAACATAATCAGAAATTGCCACCTCACAGTTTGCAATACCCTTAACCTTACAGTTTCCAATTTCACCCTGTGTAGAATTGATAAAATCCCCCCTTAAATGAGTAAACAAAACTATTTTAACTCGTTTAAGAGTATATCACTTCAGGAGAATAAACAGTGATATTATTTTACTCTGCGACAAACGAAAAGTCTTGACTTCTTTTTCGAGTCAGTAGAAATGAAACTTTAGGGGTGGGAGCACCAACCGTGTTAAGTTGGTGCCATTTCCATAAGAAGCGGGTATCAAATGCCACTCGTTGAGAGTCATATAAGACCTTTCGAACTTAGATTATAAGATAAGAAATAAAATGTCTATCTTTCTGTCATAATGATACAGCAAATACAAAAGTAGCACGAATCGTCTTACAGTACTTTTCTTATGGATGCCAAATTTAACACATTTGAATGGCACTGTCTGAAACTTTAAAAATTTCGATTTAATCACAAACATTGCTTTATTTGCCTACTTATTTCTTATTATATTTGTTAAAAGCTAATTTAACGCGTGTACGGTAATCTGTCAAAATCCGGTTCGTACGTTTACTTGCCAGTGATTCGAATTCACGTCTGATTGTTTAAAGTTCATTTAATTTGACTGCCATCACAAAAAGTGTATTTAATTTCCCCTTCTTTAGGCAGCTTAATATTTCTCCTTTTTTGGTCATGCCTAGTTGTTTTATTAAACTAATCTATATCTTCTCTCAGTAATTATTTTTATCAAAGAAGTAAGAAATATGTCAATGTAAAATTTAGAATTAAGCAAAAAAGCATCCTTATTTTAGAGTGTATTTTGAATAAAATTCTATTTATTTCGATGATCTTTAGGGGCAAATGTTGTTTCTTGAGTGATTTATGTTTGTTGGGCAAATTTGCTATTTACTCATGGTTCTGCACAACGGGTTTACAGGAATTTTGTATAAGAATCACCTTTTACTGACGGCTCATGTCTCGCAATGCTGACATCCGTAATGGCCTGCCAGGCCATGTTTTGTCGAAAGTACGTACTTTACCATCTTTGATCTCTTCTACTGGTAAACTGACATACGAAGATGCTATTTACTATCATATGTACGTGGTAGCATTTGAAGAGCTTCAGCACCGTTCTTCGTAAATTTAATACAAATTCACGCATGTTTCTGTTGTATTTTTACAGAGACCTTCAATCACAAAGCAGAGTAGATCCTTCCACCTCACTGTAACAAAATACCGATGACAAACTTTCGAACTGCAAGATCAGATGCATCGCAATATGAATTTGACAAATCGAGTATAGGATTGCCAAGTCTAACATCGAAAAAAAAATATGGAGGCAGTCTTAAAATTTTTCATTAAGTCTTGTGGTATTTTCCTCATGTGTACTTAAATCCGAGCCCATTACTTTGAAGATTCTCACAAAACGAAAGTAAAATATTGAGTAATAGCCGATTACCACATCTAATGGATTGCAACAATTTCGAAATCGATATTTTTTTCCAAATTCTGATTTTATTGGAGAACACAAGTGTAAAATAATTTAGAAGTGTCATTAAATTGCACACAGAAATTTTGCAGTTCCACAGACCTTCGCTAGCTTTGAAGTCACAGTTTCTTCTATATTTTTGAAACTGAAATGTTCTGGTTGTTAACATAATATCCATTGGTCTTCATTATGCTTATTAAGAGAGTAACAATATAACAATATTTTTAGTAGTTACTTTTTTATAATTTACTCGTAGTTAAATTACATTTCTTATTTAAATTATTATGAATTTCCTACTTATTAATATTTTGTAACCATTTTTAAAGATCATATTTAAAATTCTAAGGTTGCTTAAGCAGATGAAAGTGTCTGTTAACGTGACATTTAAAAACAAATCTAAGCAATATGTTCTTCGCTTAAATATTTCTGTTGTAGTATTTTAAGACTTCTAATATAAAACTCATATGATCACCGACTTTCCAATGCTGTGGTGAAAATTTATTAAATTTAACCTCAAGAGAATTTCATTACTGGATGATAACACTGAGAAATATTACAAATTTCGAAAGAAAGTGTTAATAATGTGAGATTTGAAATACCACTTTACGATAAATACAGATATTAGTAAAATGTAAAGTTTGCCTCACATGAGTAGAATGATTAAGGAAATCGCCTGAAGGTAAGAAAAAATATCTCTGATTCCTTATATACTAACAGAGCAGCGTGATTTTAGTAATCTATATAAAAGACTGCTAAAAGAGTTTAAATAAAGGAAACTGTTATTTGCTAAAAAAAGATTGTCAAAAAAGAGGCGCTAACAGCACGGAAGCAATTTGAGTTTTCTTTCAAAAATACTTTGATGCATTTATCATGCTAGTGAATTACGAAATTACAGCTCATTTATAGAAACAGCGAAAGTGTTAATTAAAGAGTTTGTGCGACTTAAAAAAGTCAACATTAAGGACATAAATTCATAAAAACGGTTCATATATGTAAGTTCGTATCTGAAATGGTAATTTTACCAGTATGTCCTCAGGCCACTCTAATGTTATATATATATTGCAAGGTACCTGGTTAGTAAAATTATTTTTTTCGATTGTTGCAAACAAAACATACGTTTCTGTATTTTGAATTTTAACTGCGTTTGAATTACGCGTGCATTTCAAATTATTATTGCCGATAGGAGCCTAATTTTAGATCACTGCCTTTCTAATTTCTTTTCTGAAAACTACATTTTCTGTTATATGCAACTGCGTTTCTTATCCTCATTCTTAACGATTTTTACAATCTAACATGTACGGCATTTTACTGCTATTCATAGCTAGATACTTCGATTCTTTTAAATCACATTTTTAAAGCTTTTGAGTTTTATTCTCAGGGAGACGTTTATAATATTGCATATAGTTAGCTAATTATTTGGACTAATCAAAGTCATATATGTAACCCTTTTGGATTTTAATTTTCAGAGGTAAGCTATAAAAGGTATTTGACTTCATGTTAATATCCTGACTTCAAGAACAAATTTAGTTTACTTGTACAAATGACGCAACAAAATTTAAGGTTTCACTTTGATGTTAAAATCATTTGGGAAATGTTAAATGTACAGTTGTATTATCAAAATATGCTCAGTTGCATAGAAAAGTAATACTTTTAATGATGACGTTGTTGTAACGAAACACAGATGTGCGAAACTTGACAACCTTAAATATAACACAAGTTTTAGCTCGCATTATATGCCGCCGCTAATCTCTGCATGAACACATATCATGAGCCAAGAAATCTTGCAAAGCCTTAACTAATAGGCAAATCATTGGAAGAACGCGAAATGTTGTATTAAATTAGGCTCTCCCAAATACCGAGTGTAACTTGCCATACTCAAATGAACGTGAACTCACCACACGCAGCAGTTATTAAATCTTCTCCATGAAACTCTCAATTAATCAAGAAACTCCCCTTGTTCCTGAACCAACGTCTAATTAGACCGATGCGGGTGGACTAAGTGCACGCATATACGAGAGAAGTCGGATGAAGATAATATATAATTATAGCCGCAAGGTTATGCTGGCAGTCAGTGGAAAGATCGTAGGTTAGGTGCGTGCATCTCCGTTGAACTGGTTAAATATTCAGTTTGTGTAGGGACAGTCGGATAATTTGTGTCACATTTGCGTGTTAATCCGCCAGTTGTGGGTGTCTAGTCCGCTGAGGTCGGGCACAGTCTTGCTAACCTTGTCAAATCTTTGGTAAATCGTGAATACTCACGCGGCTCATAAGGGGAGGGTGTCTGTTGATTTTGAATTAGAATTCTTAAGTTTTGGCAGGTTAAGAGACCGACTGTAGTATTTTGGGTGGAATGTCTTGGCATCTGTTTGTATTGCGGTTTATATTACTTAATACTATTTATCATTTTATAGAATCAGGAAACATGCCGCCAAAATTTAGGGGATTATTTTCTCGTTTGAGAAATTTAGTAACTTACTCGCGCGAAGTATATAAAATTGATTACCATAAACTTAGTGCGGAGTACCGATATTTCTTTCCAGAATATTAATTTTTCATTTTGGGGTCAGGCGTCACATTGTATTTCATTAATATAATTTCCTATATTTCCTTTCCAAAATCATTTGAATTTAACACTCTTTAGCTTTGGGAAATTATTTTGTTTCATTTATATAAAACATTTCATATTAAATTTTTCAGATATATATTGTACATCAATTGCTGAAGATTTATTCGAAGGAGCCGTAAACTATGTTCTTTCATTCACCTACTGCAACCAAAAATTTTGACTTAAATTCGTTATTCTGATTTTCGTACTCGTTCTCCATTAGTCTCTCCAGGATACGTAGCTAAAAAAAGAAAAAAAAGCTAATCTCAAGCGTTTGTGGGATTTTACTTATTTAATTCAATGTTCAAACTTTGAACCTCACAAACACTAACAAGCGAATAATCGCTTTAGTGTGCAAATAAATACATAAGACTTAAGAAGGGTTAACTACCCGTTATTTCTCAGAAGTAAATACAATCAGTTTCTAACTCGGGACGTACAGTAAAGCCTCCACTTGGGCTGAATCTCAAGCGTTTGTGGGATTTTACTTATTTAATTCAATGTTCAAACTTTGAACCCCACAAACACTAACAAGCGAATAATCGCTTTAGTGTGTGAATAAATACATAAGACTCAAGAAGGGTTAACTACCCTTTATTTCTCAGAAGTAAATACAATCAGTTCCGAACTCGGTAACTACAGTAAAGCCTCCACTTGGGCTTGAACTTAAATAATTATGAAATTGAAATAAACTAAGCTTAACTAAAGCTGACTGAAGATATAGCCGAAGCTATCAAGATTCTAAGTAGTTGGCCCCTAAATCTTAATTAAACCGGCGAAGCCAAACAAGGGCCTAAAGTATGGCTGAGCGTAGCAAAGCTAAGAGAGACGTAGCCAAAAGGCAAATGCAAGCTAGTCAGAAACACAGACTTTCTCTCGAAGTTGGTGAAACATCGGCTTAAATAGTAAGCTTCTTACACATTTTCATTTACTGCGTTTCTGAAATTACATTATGGTAGGAAATTGTAAGCTGAAACTAGAATAATAGGGAAGATGTATAACTTAAAATAACTGTTAATAAAATTAGAATAAACCTTACACATTTAAAAATAATAGTTGATTTATTTTCTTTTAAACTTTAACCCTAAACACTGAAGGTCGACAGACGTTCAAAGTTAAACCAAATTTTGGTTGACAGGCTAATGGGTCAATCCACGCAGTATATGAAAACATTAATTAAATTTATGGAATCCATATGGAAAAATAGGATTTTGTACCATAGTACCACTTCTTATCACATTAAATAAAAATACATGTGTTCATTACAAGAAAATAATGCCCAAATTTTACTTTTCGCAATTTAGATTATAAGATTGTTTGGTAACTAAAGCACACTTATTAATCTTTATTGTCACTTTCTTCAACTCCCACTAAAATCACAACAAAAAGAACAATGCTAAACGTACGAAAGCAACAAAAATCACCGTGCGTAAATATACAGGATTGTAGTTTCGAAGGGTAATTAGAACCTGCTTCTTCAACTGCAACAGTAGAAAGAATAAAAAGAAAAAGACTCGCATGATAACAATACAAAAAAGAAGTGGAGATAAAGCAACTGGTATCATCGACTGACAAAACATGAAAGAGACTATGAAATCATTTCTTTTGAAACCTAAAAGTAAAGACTGGTTCGCTTCAGGACCTTTAATCAGAATTTAAAGACTTCTGTGAATATGAAATAGCTCCAGGAAATCGTATTTGGCCAACGAAAGATGTTTTGAAACATTTTAGCTAAAGAGAAACGGAAAATGTGATTTTTTTGCCAGCAAGTCAAAAGAGGATTTATGAGTTTCAAGTTTCCTAACATACATGTCATGCTTCTTAGAATAATATTTCAAGGCTGTCCTTGTTTAACAAATGTACATTAAGACACATTTTCGAAGAATTCTGCAGATACATTAGCCGTTCATATCCGGAATCGTGTCTAAGTAACGAACTGCTAATTTTATTATTAGAGGCGAAAAAGACACTAAAGTTAAACTTAGGGAGAATAAGTATATTGGAACAAATCACTGGAAAGAGAGAAATTACTACTGAATTCTTACAATCACTGAAAACTGGAAATTGTTTTTATTGCGTTGTGCTGAATGTGTTTTAACCGCTTGTTAAATTATACGAAATGAAAATCATCTGTGAATTTTAACTGATGTTAACAAATTTAATTTTTGATTAAGAGATGATGTGGAGCAGCAAACTTGAAGAAAAAAAAGAGAAAAAATAAAACGAAAGCAACTTGTATTTGGAAGTGTGATAGGATTAGACGTGTGGTGGAAGGCAAAGAGATAAAGGTTTTGCAATGAAGGGTAGGGCTGAAGTGTTAGGCATATTACGTGAGATCCGAATGTCGGGGGGAAGTAAGGAAATAAGATGTCTCAAGTTCGAAAGCATCTATCAGGATCAATGAAATTCCGTATTAAGAGATCTATATTTAAATCTTCCCTATTACCGTCTTACAGAACAAAAGTATCGTCAATGTGCGGAAACGAAACTCAGAAGTTTAATATTTCAAATATCCGTATTTATAATAATCCATACAAGTATCATTAAGACCAGGACTACATGGCTTTCCATGGCTAATCTCACAGTCTAATACTAAATTATTGAAGATAATACAGATTATACACTCGTCTCAAAATTCATAAACGTGGTTTTTTATTTTGCCCGATTCTATCGAATGTAGACATTGTCATTTATCCATTTACAGATTTCCACCTCTACTAACACTTACACCATAAAAAATTCAACAGATTTTGTTAGTAAATTCTAAAAGCTTCATAATGCCGCATATATTATAGAAGTTAGTAGTATATGCCATGCAAATTTTAGATGTAAATGAAACTGGATTAGAAATTTAGAATGTACAAAAAATATTGAATATCAAAATTTTTACCGACATTCTTCTGCAGACACGTGAAAAAAGTGCTAAACAATAGATGCTAAAATATCTGTATACACACTTCTGGCCATTAAACTTGCACAAGCGGGAACATTGCACAGAGGTATTGTCATTTAGAAATATCTGCTTGAATACAGGTTGTTTGTGTAAAGGAACGTGTTATGCCTTGAGTAAGAAGAAGGAACTTCTACTAGCATGCGTCGGAATTCGATTAGAACAGGATTGTGGCCTGTCGGGACTTCAGTGTTTCGTTCTTTGACCTTGCTACATTGTGCTGGTAGGGATCGAATTCCATATTCTCCATGTCAGGACAATATGGAATCAATGGGTCCAGGAGAATCATTCTGAACGCCATGCAGGATCTCAGCGACTCTATGTCTAACGTCTAAGAAGAGAGCCCTCTCTGGCTCCGCAAGCCAGAGAGGGCTCATATTGCCCTCTGCCCTCTCTGGTCTGCGGTAGCATACACCCACGAAACTTTCCTTGAGTTAGGAATTTCGCTCATGTGCAGGTGATAAGCGTCTGCACGGACACTTGGCATCAGAGACAGGCGAGCTTACAGGGGTAAGATGGTCGATGACACTGGACAGAGAGGTGGCACCACGTCACCTTTTCAGACAAATTCTGGTGTGCCTATAGCATCATGATGGACATATCCCCACGTCCCCGTTGTTACTGCGAGATGTGGTAGCTTTGGGTAATGAATTCTGCAGCTTACCTTAAACCACCTGAAAATTTAATCATGCCTTCTTTCGGTTATATTGTGTAAGTGCAATAAGTAAGTTTCTACTGTTTGCTTTTTATCTTGGAGTAGCAAATTTAATGGCAAGAAACTTACAGCAGGTAGAATGGTCGAAGTAAATAGAGTTAGGTATTAACACTAGAAAATGACAATAAAGGGCATAAGACCACAAGTTAGAGAAATAAATATAAAAGATCTAGTATCACTGAAAACCCAGTAACAAATGTTTTCAAACGTCATAATTATTTCATTTACTCCCTTATGAGGGCTTCCTTCCGATAACTTGAACAAAAGTTTCATGAAAGTTCAAGCAAAATTCTACTCAAATATTCTTTTGTACTCTTATTTGCAGACTTTCTTTTTCTAACTTCAGAACTAGTAATAAAGGTAATTGAGACTATATTTAATTTAGAATGTTCATTTTCTAAGAAAATTTTACAAAATGTAAAATGAAATCATATTATTTTCATGCAACTAGAAGAGTTAATTTAAAACGCATGAGTCAACTACTTAGTATTAGACGGACACTTGTAATCTAAAAATTACGAACACGTTAACGTAATCTGTAAATAAAAACCATGGTGCTCCTTTCATGTTATCAGTGAAGTAAAAAATAAATGAAATTTTCCATTCGCTTATTTATTTCGTTTAAGAAATGGATTTCTGGCCATGAAGACCTATTATATTTTTCCAAAATTTCATCTCAGGCAAATCTAAAAGTTTAAAGAATGCATATTTTCTTTTTTTTTAATAAATAAACATATGTTGATTTTTGTACAAATTTAAGGTGGGCAAAGTTAAAAATCTCACAGTTTAAAACTGATATAGAAAGTGTTTCATTTCAATGTTCAAAAGGAAGAGTTTTGAAAGGAGGACCATGAACTTCAAAGGAACATGTAAATGCAAACATCTTTCTAAAGACGTCTCTCCTTTACAACCATCGACCGGAAGTAAAAATAAATTAATTGCTTGGTGATTTGAAATAACAAAACACGTTGAAGTTCAAGTGCAGGTACTATACAGGAATCTATAATAACAATACGTGGTTTTGGTGTAACTGCCAGTAAAAAGTAATTTAAGAATTCTCCGTGATATAAATTTGGTTGCCATATTAACATGCTAACTTCTCTTTATGTTATATTACCTGGTTTCCTTTTTACTTTTTCCCCTAAGAATTTCAACTGATTTTAAAAATGTATGGAGCAAGCTGTGTCCTTAAAATAGCAATTTCTACGTTTCTAAAAATGTAATTTTGATAAATTAGTAAATATATATCCTATATCGTATATTCTTCATTAGAAGAAATAGGATTTCGCAGGAGTTACACAGTTTTATACAATTGTGCAAGTCAGTCCTCAGTATTTAATAGAAATTATGAAACGTGTCGTAAAGACCATAAACTTATGACTATAGTTTAAACTTTAATTACCAGGCTTGTTGAAATTTATTTAAGGAACGAAATGCTCCATTGTAACTGTCTCAGTGATCACTTTGTGATTCTTTTAAGCAATTTTAAAATAAAATACTTTAACGCACTGAATTCTCGAAATTGTTTTTTATTAAAATAAATTATGAGTAGCACTACTGGATATTCTTTATAGCTCATCCATTAAAAAATCCTCCACTCGGTTTGAATTAAAATGCTTAGTTTAGAAAAATCCAAACTTTCGCATGGTTAAATATTTGTTAGCATTTCCATTATCATTATTCTAACATTTACTTTTTAAATTCTCTTTATGCATAAAATTAGAATGAATCCGAAAACTTTCCATTTCTCGACGAAAATCAATATGCCGCGATTAAGTTCTGCTGCAGATCCCATTTCATTTCGCATATTTCCAAATAAAAGAAGAGGCTTGTGAACTAAATTACTAAGACCTCCAGCAGGAGTTGCAGAATTTATGATACATTAATTAAAACTCTATTTATAAATTTCTAGGAACAACTAAAGAGGTAAATTTTACTGTGGTTGCAAGCAAACAATGACATATTTCTAGAGTTGGAAGCTTTGTTAGATCAAACAGAATATTTAGAGCTGGAATTTTTATGAAATCAAACAAGGGAAGTAATCCAGTTTCCCTCCAAATTTCGTATTCATACGTGCTTCTAATTAGGGAATTCAAAATTTGAAAATTATTTATATTTCATTTTATCTATTAATTATGCATACATATTCCCTCTGTTTTCTATAATAAAGTAAAATTTTCAATGTAAAGATTATTTCAGTCGTTTAGAAATAAGAGAAGAAAGTGAAACTTTCTTTGCTAGGATAAACACTTTTATCTAAAATCTAGTGATTTGTTATAAGTAAGTAACTAATCTTTCTTTTGTTTTTAGCTATAAAATAGCTATGAAAAATAGATAGCTTTGAGATATGTTTCCACTTAATTGTAAACTAATTTTTGCTCAGAACATTTTGTTGAAAAGGCAAAAATTTTACGTGTTTTAAGTTAATTTTAATATTTAACTGCATACTCAACATCTTTTGGTGCAGTAACATAAGAAAATGGAAATAAAAACTAAAAAATTCTCATAATTATATCTGAATTCATTAAATCGAATCATAGAGTCTAGTGCATGAAACTAATTACATTACGTTAGATTAAATTTTCATAAATCCTCACCACAGTAAAATAAAGATTATCATATCAACTCTCAACTCTTAAGTTCAATAAAAATAAAAAAAGCCTCCCTGGTGTTTTGCTAAAATCAAAAGATTAATAATCATGTAAAATGCATTACCGACATAAAATAATCATTTCATCTCTAACTAAAACTAACTAATCGGCTCTCCTTCCTGAAAACACATACATTTCAATCCAAGTTTAGAGATAGCCACAAACACTTTTCATTTAAGCATAAAACGAAACAAATCAAAACACCAGGAAAAGATAAATCTCACAGTAAGAAATCAAAACACCAGTTCAGTTAAATTAATAAATCTAATCGTATAGTTATAAACATCATTAATCTCTCCTACGCCCGCAATAAACTACCCATGTTCGAATGGAAGTTTAACTATGTTTTCCGAAAGGATCACATGGGCGACCTACAGTAGGCCACAAGATAAAAACACACACAAAAAACATATAATAGTAAATCAATAACATACATTTACTTAATATTCCAAAAATTTAAATTACGTATAGTTGATCAGACTACCTCTACAAAAAGATTTTCCAAAACATTACTCGTAAAGTTCTCATACGACAATCTGTACAACTATCAATATTATACCTAAAATTCATAGCCATGCACTTTACAATAACTGCGTAATTACCACTGAGCAATAATCAAGTAGTTGCAAACAATTTTACAATCACTAAATATTTATAAATTCTACCAAAATCTTAATAAGCACTTTGCAAGTACTAATTTTTTAAATAGCACTCAAGAAATTTAAGATCACAAGTAAAGCTGATTTAGAACTTATTATTCTTTCACCTGTGACACCTCACTTTATTTCTCTTCGGACATATAGACATAAATTTCTTGGTAGAATCTCACATTTATTCTCTCTTAATTAAAGTGATGACGCATGACAATTAAATATTTAAAAAAAAATCACTCACTCAAATTTGTTAAATCAATAGTAATACACATAACGAGAGGGGAAAAATAGTCACTTAAGTAAAAGCCGCATACCGACCTGTTGTAGGACCGAGGAATTTTCTGACCACTTCTTGAAATCGTAGAAAACCATATGTCTGTTCTATAGCACCAAATGTGGAAAACTTTCGACTGTGAACTTCCAACGGTGGAATACTTTCCATAATCCTGCACTGTACTCAATCAAGGAGCAGCCTTCCCTTTTCTTTCCAGCTCCAAAATGAGGATAACGGCAGGAAAAAATACAAACTGGGTGTTCGACCCATCTTCTATGTTCTCCATAGTAATCAGGAGCTTCAGTGCCAGCTTTAAAACGCCTTTCTTTCCAAAAGGGAAATACCATTCTTTCGATTTTCACCGATGACAATAACTGAAAGAAGAGTACCAACGGGAGCAGCCTTCCATTTCTTTCAAGCACTATTTTTTCCCAAAGAGAGAACGCATCAGGTATTAAACAGACCCGAAAGTCTGAGAATTGGACGTAGATTTCAGTCAATTTCACGGAAGAAGCAACGATATGGGCCCGGAAAGCTCTCGGCCAAGTTCTCGCCAATATAATATCCTACAGCCGCAACAGTACAGCTGACGGCGACGGCCTCGAGACGGGGGGAGGGGCTGCCGGGCCTTTCCATTTCCTCAAAAAGTCTCGAAATCTCTGCAAACCTTTTCTTTTGTGTGCGACTAATTTTAAAAACTCGGGACGCTCAAAAGTGGACCGCCTCTAAAATTATTATTGGTTCCCAAAGCCCATAAAATTAAAATTCCCCAATCCTATACAAAACAGTAACCCTCTGTAACGACTAGAAGCAGAGCAATAAATACCAACCAAAATTCTAAGAGAATCAGCTGTTCGCCTTTGAACGAGAAAAGCACATGTTCGCCCCCGCAAGATAAGGGGACGAAAAACTGCAGCTGGCTGTCGACCCTTGATCCCAAAATCCTACGTCCGTGAGAACGCAAAAACTGCCTATTGCTGTACAAGCTTTCTGCTGACTTAAAGGAACATTACCCAAATCAAAAGAAAGCATTTAAACAAATGTATAATTTAAAAATTAAATCTCAAACAAAAATATTAAAATTTCAATATTCACTGTAAATTATTAAAATTATTAAGCACCGCAAAATAATACTTAAGAAATCTAAACAACAATTTACCAACCGTCCGGAAAAGAAAACTTGTGCAACAAAAATTTTCTACAAGCCGCTCAATAATTACAAACTCAAAGGATATGTATACCTGCAGATACTATATTTTCAAATGGATGTAGTCACGGAGATCAGTGATAATCTAATCAGAATAATATCAAATTAACCTACACGTAAACCAATAAATTAAGAAAAAATTCAATTAAAACGTTAAGAAGAATTCACTTTGTACACTAAAGACAGCAAGAGTGAAATGTCATAAATCCCCTTACTTACTAACTTGGTAAATAAAATACTCACAAACCAGAACCAAATTAAACCACTAGTGAGTAAACCAAAATACAT
Organism: Stegodyphus mimosarum; assembly: GCA_000611955.2. NCBI lineage: Eukaryota > Metazoa > Arthropoda > Arachnida > Araneae > Eresidae > Stegodyphus > Stegodyphus mimosarum. Next base: position 105,422 of record KK117214.1, read on the forward strand.
GCTTTTTACCTTAAATAACCAATACTAACAATAATATAAACCAGAAACGTTTATAAGAGATTAACCTCTAAACTGAAGTAGAAGTACAAACAAGTAGAGAAAAAGTTCAGAAACGGAATTCAGTAACTTTGTTGTGTAGATTTCTTAGGTATTATTTTACAATGCTTAATAATTTTATAAATTTACAGTGAATAGTGAAATTTTAATGTTCTTGTTTGAGATTTAATTTTTAAATTATGCTTTTATTTAAATTCTCTTTTGATTTGGATAAAGTTCCTTTAAGTCAGTAGAAAGCTTGAAGAGCAATAAGCAGTTTTTGCGTTTTCGCGGACGGAGAATTATGGGATCAAGGGTCGGCGGCCAGCTGCATTTTTTCGTCCCCTTATCTTGCGGGGGCGAACATGTGTTTTTCTCAATCAAAGGCGAACAGCTGATTCTCTTAGAATTTTGGTTGGTATTTATTGCTCTGCTTCTAGTCGTTAGAGAGGGTTACTGTTTTGTATAGGATTGGGGAATTTTAATTTTATGGGTTTTGGGAACCAATAGTAATTTTAGAGGCGGTCCACTTTTGAGCGTCCCGAGTTTTTAAAATTGGTCGTACACAAACGAAAAGGTTTGCTGAGATTTCGAGACTTTTTGAGGAAATGAAAAGGCCCGGCAGACCCCTCACCCCGTCTCGGGGCCGTTGCCGTCAGCTGTACTGTTGCGGCTGTAGGATATTATATTGGGGAGAATTTGGCCGAGAGCTTTCCGGGCCCATATCGTTGCTTCTTCTGTGAAATTGACTGAAATCTTGCGACTACGTCCAATTCTCAGACTTTCGGGTTTGTTTAATACCTGATGTGTTCTCTCCTTGGGAATAAATCGTGCTCGAAAGAAATGGAAAGCTGCACCTGTTGGTACCCTTCTCTCCGTTATTGTCATTGGTGAACATCGAAAGAATGGTTTTCCCCTTTCGAAAAAAAAGGCTTTAAAAGCTGGCACTGAAGCTCCCGAGTACTATGCAAAACACAGAAGATGCGTCAACCACCCAGTTTGTATTTTTTCCTCCCGTTATCCTCATTTTGGAGCTGGAAAGACACTCATGTCCATAAATTAAGGATAATTCGGAGTCACGCAGAAATCGAACTCTGAAATAAGTATATCAGCTGTATAATCACTACACACATCTTCAAGAATCATGTGCAAATTTCAGGAAGTAACCAGATGACACCGATGGTACGTCACGATGACGAGAGTGTAAGAGAGTGATATATAAGAAATAAAGGCAAAGAAGTAAAACTGTTCGCAGGCGCTTTATAAGCATTTCAGTGCAATAACCGAATAGTTATGACACAAAGGAACATTTGGATGATTTTTTATGTGGTAGAATTATCGGCCGTCTGGAATGTGAGCGTACCCAACTGGAAGTATCAGGCGAACTTAGAATTGCCCAGAGTGTCATCTCCAGGCTTTGGCAACAATTCCAGGATGATGGTAATGTGAGTAGACGTTAAGCACAGATCGCTCCAGAGTTACAACGCTGAATGAGGACCGGTATTTGGCAGTTATTGCCAAAAGAAGCCGGCGGAGCACAGCCACAACTGTCTCGTCAGCTCTCTTCAGCCACTGGTACGACAATTTCAAGGCAGACTGTGTACAGATTGGTCTATATGCTCGTAGACCTGTCAGATGCGTTCCACTTATTGCAACTCACTGTCGCTTGCGGTTAGCCTGGAGTAGAGAGCATGCACTGTGGACACCGCAACAGTGGGTTTGTGTGATGTTTTCCGACGAGTCCAGGTTTAGCTTGCTGTCTTTTTCTCGCCGGACTATCATACGGAGAGCTCCAGGTACCCGTTACCACCAAGAACGACACCGTTACAGTGGTGCACGAGTGCTCGTTTGGGGTGGAATTATTCTGGGTTCCAGAACTGACCTGCATGTCCAAATTGGAACCATGACAAGCCAAATCTATCAGGAGGTCATTCTGGAACAACATGCACGTTTGTTTCGGGACGCCATGGGCGCACAATTTGCGTTTATGGATGACTACACCCGTCCTCACCGTGCAAAGATCGTAAGCGAATGCCTTCAATCAGAGGATATCACACGTATGGACTGGGCAGCATTCTTACCGAACTTGAGTCCAGTAGAGCACGTGTGGGACATGCTTGACCGACGAGTTGCAGCCAGTCAACCTCCTCCTATATGTCTACCGGAACTTCGGAGAGCATTGCTTTTTGAGTGGTGTAATATCCCCCAAGATCAGATCGATAATTTCATACTCAGCATGCCTAGGCGTTGTACGGACTGTATTGCATCGTCTGGGAGACATACAATGTATTAACAATCATACCAATCATGTAATATTGGTTTTTTGTAAATTGGTTTTTTGTTGTAATTTGCTCCAGGGAAAAAAAGTCGCTAATTTTTTTAATAATATCAAAAATATAGAATCTTTTTTTGCTCTTTACCTTTTGTTTAATAAATAACCTTTACAAATAAGTCAAATTTATTTTGCTTCTGTCTTTCTTTGCCTGATTTTGCATTATCCATAATTTATGGACATGAGTGGAAAAGGGAAGGCTGCTCCTTGACTGAGTGCAGAGCGGGATTATGAAAAGTATTTCACCGTTGGATGGAGCTATTTCACAGTCGAACATTCTCCACATTTGGTGCTATAGAACACACCTATGGTTTTCTACGACTTCAAGAAGTGGTTAAACAGTTCCTCGGTCCTACAGTTGATCGGTAAGGGGCTTTTACGTGAATGTTTATTTTTTTCCCTCTCGTTTTGTGTATTACTATTGATTTAACAAATTTGAGGGAGTGAGTTTTTTAAATAATTAATTGTCATGAGTCATCATTTTAATTAAGCGAGAATAAATGTGAGATTCTATTAAGAATTTTAATTATGTCTATATGTCCGAAGAGAAATAAAATAAGGTGTCACAGCTGAAAGAATAATAAGTTCTAAATCAGCTTTACTTGTGATCTTAAATTTCTTGAGTGCTATTTAAAAATTTAATACTTGTAGAGTGTTTATTAAGGTTTTGGTAGGATTTATAAATATTTAGTGATTGTAAAATTGTTTGTAACTACTTGATTATTGCTCGGTGGTAATTACGCAGTTATTGTAAATTGCATCACTATTAATTTTGGGTATAGTATTGATAGTTGTACAGATTGTCGTATGAGAACTTTACGAGTAATGTTTTGGAAAATCTTTTTGTAGAGGTAGGCTGATCAGCTATCCGCAATTAAAATTTTTGGAATATTAAATAAATGTATGTTATTGATTTACTATTGTATGTTTTTTGTGTGTTTTTATCTTGTGGTCTACTGTAGGTCATCCATGTGATCCTTTTGGAAAACATGGTTAAACTTCCATTCGAACTTGGGTAGTTTATAGCTTAGAAATTAATGATGTTTATATTTATACGATCAGATTTATTAATTTAACTGAACTGGGGTTTTGATTTCTTACTGTGAGATTTATCTTTTCTTGGTGTTTTGATTTGTTTTGTGCCATGCTTAAATGAAACATGTGTGTGGCTATCTCTAAACTTAAATTGAAATTTATGTGATTTCAGGAAGAAGAGCCGATTAGTTATTTTTAGTGAGAGATAGCATGTTGATGATTTTGTGTCGGTAATGCATTTTATATGATTATTATTCTTTTGATTTTAACAAAACACCAAGAAGGATATTTTCATTTTTATTGAACTTAAGATTTGAGAGTTGATATGATAAACCTTATTTTACTGTGGCGAAAATTTATGAAAATTTAATCTAACTTAAAGTAATTAGTTTCAAACACGAGACTCTATGATTCGATTTAATGAATTCAGTACGAGAATTTTATTATTGTAATTATGGTTTTTCGAGGCACCAAGTTAGAGATAGATGAGGTAGAGAGTTAAAAATGTAAAAAGGAAATCCGTAAAAATTTTTGATTCGCAACAATGGTGCCGTGACCTCGCGACTGGTAGGCCACTCTTTATGTGTATTTTGATTGATATACTTGATTTCTATTTTGTGCATGCTTATGTGAATATTGTGTTTTGAGTAGAGCTGGATTTATATGTTCGCGCTCACCTAGCTCTTTGAGTCACTTATTTTCTTAATTTAAAGAAGTTTGTGGTAATTGCATTTTTTTATGGTTTGCTTTTGTTATTTGCATTTTTATTTAATTGATGTGGTTATTTCCATATTTTTTAAGTGAATTGTTTAATGTCAGAACAATTGTGAGTGTTAATTTAACAGTGATTTTTTTAAGTTCTTAAATTGTGTTAATGGATTTTAGAGAGTTTGTGTAAGAGAAATTGATTAGAAATTTGGATTTTATTTTGAGTAATGCAGTTCTTTTATTAACGTTAATGCTGGTTAGATTTGTAAAGTTGCGAGGGACAAGTGATGGTGTGTTTAGAGATTTTACTGAATGCTTTTTACATTTTAGGGTATCAGCTTGAGTGAAGTTCTTGATAGCTTTAATGAGTGTTCAATGTTTTTCCGATTCTTGTTTTGGCCTTAATAAGTTGTTTTAGTAGTACTCGTAATTTAGATTATACCTGATTTCTGAGTTTTGTAGTTTGGTGAATAGTGATTTCTGTTATAGAGAAATGGTTAAACAGTGGAAGTGTAGTGTTTTACGAGAATTTAGAATTGCGAATTTACGAGAATTTTCGTGGCAATTTGTTTTTGTGAGAATTTTTGTGACAAGGTAGAATTTGTCGTGTTGTGAATTGCGAAATTAGAATAATTACTCTTCTCTACTCATTATACAGGTGTTCAAGTTGTTTATGGGCTATTTTGGTGAAAACATCAGTGAGTAGTGTACTTGTGTTTGAACTGTGAACTAAATTGTTATTTGATTAATCAATCTGATTTTTACTAGCTCTAATATTTTTCACTGGATTTCAGTTCTCGATTGAATTTGTTGCAGATTTTAGGTTTAATTCTAATTTGTATTTGAGTTTTGTGCAGAATAAGATCGTTTTTGTGAAATGAGAATGAATGCTTATACGGAAGGTATATAAGCATTCTGTACCGCGCCACGCGCATAGGGAAAATTTCTTCCTCGTCATTGGATATGGCCTCCAATGACATCCTTTCTTCTACGCTTAGGAACGCCTTGACTTTGCTTGGTGGGTTCGAGACTACACCTCCATACCGTTTGTTTACATTTCATTAGCAGCACTGAAGAGATTATTATGTGCGATGTATTTTTCTTGCTATGATATTACACTTCTTGCAACCCTATAGTGTTGTGAATTTAATATAAAAAATATAGTGATTTTCTCCTAAGTATTATTTCATGTTATATATCCATTCTCTACAGATGCAATCTCCGAAAGCATGAGACAAATCAGTTTTCGAAAACTACGTTGGAAACTAACATAGTACACAGTAAATTCACAATAATTATAATTAGTCTGGAAAAGTAAAATTTATTTTTGAAGTTAGACTGCTATAGGTTTGGAACAGAGAAATAGGATGCATATTTTAAATTGAATAATATTACTTTATGAATATTGCCCATCTTTTTAATGTGTATCTCTTTTTGCATCCTTGCAGAAAAATAGTGTTTGTCAGAGAAGGAAGTTTCCTTTCTTATACACGTGTGTTAAATTCAGCCACAATACTGAATGCACTTTTTCTTTCATTTAAGGCAGCAGAAGATTAGAAATAACATGGACATTAACATGAAAATAACATAACATTTGCAAAGGAAATATTTTATGCGATGTGAAAGGAAAAGAATGGAACAAAATTGCAATAATAATAATATCCTTAACAGCACACAATGCCTTTACAGTTTGATCGAGATCGTTGCGTTTCTGTTTTTGCACTAAATTCACGCACTCAACTATTTATATAATCTACGCGCTTAAGATTGATTCTGATATTAACAGCATCTTTGAAAGATTTTGTAATTTTACTATTCCATGAAACAGGAAGCCATATGCAGAACGCTGCAGCTAAATGTTTGCGTTTCAAAGAAAACAAACGGTAATTTTCAGGCTTCCATGTCTTTCATGAGCGTCATTCAAGGAAAACAAAACGGTAAGAATCACGCCTAAACGTCATTACGCCAAGAAAAACTATCATCGGAAAGTGTGTCCAGTCACAAGTACGGATTTTTTTCCTGTCGCGTGGTGCGGTACAGAATGCTTATATGCATACGGCAGACTTCAGGTTGCTGGAACAGTTTTGTGAGAATTTGGTATTATGCGATTTGTTTAGTATACGTTATGAATTTTTCAGTTTTGCCAATGTTTTTAAACTCACAAGACTTGTAGCCTTTAAGCATGCGTAGAGATACTGCCAGGTTTCAGTGGGGATTTTTTCCTTGGAGCTTAGCGTACAGATTTGTGGATTTATAGAATTCGAGTTTGAATTTATTTTGGGATTTTGAGTTTTAAAACACTTCATTCTTGTTTGAGATTTTCCCATTTATTCTTTGCCGGATTTAGTAGTCTCTTTGGTAATTTTTTGTCTTTATGCTAAGGACTGCATCTCACAATTGCAGTGCATGCACTTTTGTTCCTTAACAGACTGCTGTCTCGATTTTTAAAATTGGGATTTTGTATGTTTCATTTTTTGCTATGGAGGTTTTTGTATACATGTTGCTCAATAGTGCATTTTCTCAAGGCAGTGCACATTCCCTCAACAGCTCTTTATGCAGTTTTATGTTCCATACTGTCAAACATTGTGAGTATTTTATAACATCTTTTGGTATTTTGAGAATTTCTATATGTGTTCTTTAACTTGCTTCAGTTCATTCTTGACGTATTCCTGGTGACAAATTTGTTTCGATTAATATTTTCCGTAAATGGGTTATTTATGTGTTTTGATTTTATTTGAAGTATCTGGAATTTTTCCTCTTGCTCTTTGAAGAAATATTTTAATTTTTCAATTTCATCTAACTGGGCTTCTTTGTAGTGGTGGTATGCACACGTTTGAGAGTTCTCTTAGTTTTGGTGTCAAGAGTTTTTCGGCTGGTCCGAATTTTCTTTTCTTGTGTTGAACTCAAGTTGCAACTGAATTTATTTTAGTTTTCCTTGCTAGGGGACGCCTTAGTCTCTTGTATTACTAGCGGTTACGTTATTGGGCATGGTGCCTTTTAGGAAGAACACCACTGAACAGAGTTAACAATTTGCCTACAAATTAAACTATCCAAAAGTACTTGCGTTGTGTAAAATCCTAAACAACCCATGAAGCTTGATGCTCGTGAACTCATGTAAATCTTGTATTTCAAAAGTGTAGCTTAAACATACCAAAAACACAAGAATCAATATCACATTTAAGGAATACCATTAGTATTTATTTTTCAATTAAATCAAATATGTCAATTTCAGTCTGATAATAAAGCTAAATTAAACCTCCGGGGAGTGAAAAAAAATTAACCTGAGAAAATTCTAAAACACTTAAGAGAGAACATTTATATTTGTTTCTAACAGTTCAGTAATTCCAAAATAAAACATTTTGCAATTTCAGTAACTACTTATTAAGCAACAGCATAACTACTTCATTTAAGTAAAATTATATGAAATTCATAACAAACTATTTCTATTAACAAATTTAGTTATTTCTTCACCTTATTATTGCACTGTAAAAATAAAGGGTACTACTATTCCTAATAAACCTTAAATTTTATATCTAATATTGCACATAGAAAGGTCTAACATTCAGATTCAATTAACAAAATTTACACCCCCTTAGGAAAATCAAAATATTAATACAGGAGGAATTCTATTTCAGTTTACCATTATCTTTAACTCTGCGTGGAAGTAAACTCATTAAATAAAAAAATTTAAATTTCCTTAGAATACAGACATTTTAAAATGATGAATTAGGGATAACCCCTCTTACTATTGCAGTTAACTATAAACTGATAAATGTCGAACCCCCCTTTTTTTTACAAGAGCTAATCGAATACAAAAATAAAAATTTTCTCATCTCAGCATCTTCTTGACATCCAGACCCTCGTGACGAATCGAACGCTAAGCAACGTCTATTGTGACTGGGACTACTGCACCACTGTCGATGTTAGGAAATGGATTCAGACCAAGGATTCTGCCAACGTCATCAGTGAACGGCAAGATGGAAATTCTTCTTAGATGTACACGGCTAACATTGGGATCCTCATTTCAACTAGAAGCCTTAGGTTCTTGAACGCCCCCGCCCGAAGGTCAAACATCAACAGATGAAGTTATTCCGAATCAATTTAACGTTGAATGGATGGATGGGGCAGTCTGAGCCCAATGAAGCTTGTGTATTTATCAGTGATATTCAGTTGAATCCAAAAAACTAATGAAGCATATTTTTACGCAGTTCTCTGACAATGGCCACGATAGCCTAGGTTAAAATTATCCATCGCCGAGTTGAGGCGAACAAACCCCGCTACCAAGCGAGAGCCAACAGCATAACGAAGACAGGCAGCAAAAGAGGACGAACAACACCTGCAACGGCTTTTTGTTAAGAGAGGAAGCCCATAAAACACCAAAACCCGTTAAAAGGGGTGAAAAATCCAGTACTACAAGCCTCGCTTACATCCCTGTAAAATTTCTCCTTTTCCCGAGGTGTTGAACTAAACACAAAATCAAACATCGCCAAACCTCGCCAAATGAATGCCAAGAATTTGGGAAGACGTGCAAGGCGAACTGGCAAAACTAAAACTCACCCCGCTCTAAAGTTCCCTTAACATGAACAAGCGTTATAACTCAGCTAAAAAGTGCATCTTTTTCAAATTCCTTCCCCCATTATTGTCACCACAAAGCAAAGTGTAAAATTCAGTTAAACAATTAACTGTATCTTGAAATCTGTCAAGGCTAGAATCGTGAAAGTGATCTGAATTAAGAAGCTAATTTTTCTCTATCCAGTGATATAAATTAAGAAAGGATAAACCCAAGTTAAGTTACATAAAATTAAGTTTATTACGTAGAAAAAGCGCCCAATTCCATTCTGTGTTTCAACGCGTTTACCGGTAACGAGAGGAAAATACGTATCAATCTTAACTACGCAAAACACTGATTAAAATTAAACAAAAAGCACAGATATTAAATAAAATACACGTTGTGTAGCATAAATTTAGAATAATAATAAAATTAATTCTTAATAAGTCAAAACTTAAATAATTAAGTGAATTTGCTACACAACAATTTAATACACAGTGTAATATTTATATAGTTGAAGTTTAACTATATTTCACAGAAATTTTAGGAAATTAAAGAAAAATTACATAAAAGGAGATTTAAATTTAAATTGGTTTAAATAAATTGCTGCTTTTAAATCACCCTAACATTATAAAGATAAATGTAAATTTTAAAATAACTCTTAACTTTAATAATATTATGTAAAGAGTCTATCAGAATAGCATTAGATAGAAATTATTGAGTAACATTAAGAATTTAAATCTAGTAAGTGTCAGTATTATGAAGTGCAGCATAAGTTAAGATTCTTTCTACACCACATTATCTTACTTCTTAAACTAGTAACACTAAACATTAATAAAATTACGCAATCAAGGCTATCAGAACAACTTTGTAAACAAATTATTTAGCAACATAAACAATTTAAATTATTTAAATGTTAGGATTATGAAATGTGGCAAAATTATGCATAGCCTTTTTTATATACACTACAATAGCTCGCTAATCTAATTTTCTTTAATATCATGACAAGATACTCGTAGTGTGATCAACAAGGGCTAGCATTATTTAATTAAGACTTAAATCTGCATTGATTTCTATCGAAATTTCTAATTCATCTCATATGAATAGAAAAGTAATGTTTAACAATTATCCGTTGATTAATTAAAAACAAATCTTATATAACTAATGTATTGGAAACAGAATCCATATTAGAAAATGCTGGCTCTTGAAATAATAATGTCAACGCATGCGAGGTTAAATGTTTGACGACATAAGCCTTCGTGGAAGATTTGCTAAGGGAACTGACTTGTATTTCCACTACACTTAAAGGAAGCAGAAACCCAGAAATACCATTGCCACTAGCCATTTCAACTGGAAACTAAATGTAAGACGAAATATCCATGTTCAGCCGTTGTTATTAGTTGTGACTTACTTCACGTGCTACAGGATAAGATCAAGTCTAGGAATTTTACTGTGGCGACTAACGCAGGATTGCGTCTATCGTTGGCATGGGCCTTGAGCACCTAATAGGTTACAGTACTACATTACGGAGATGCATCCAAAGATTTTTACCCTACTTACTCTACCACCAGATCATTCAAAAGGAATCTTGTCCCGCCTTTTGGTTTTAAATGCTCTAGCACACAAGCACAATCAATACGCAACTATACTATACAAGTGCGCTTTATCTGAAATTCGAAATCGGGCCCATCGATACGGTAGGCAGTATCATTAACTACTATACTGACCAAGACGACGTCATCATTTCTTAGTTTTTTGTCTGTTTCTTTTTCTTAAATGACCATTGAGGGATATTAAAAATTACTGTAGAGGCGTTCTATCAAAATACATGAACTGAGAAGTTGTTTTCCAATATAGGAATTATTAAAAGAAGGGAAACAAAGAAATTAGCAAAGGTTTATAACATAGCATTATTTCAATTCGCTGAAACAACCTTGTATTTGGCGTACATTTACTAAAATCACTCAATCGATTTCGAGCGCAGCCACAGGTCCCTTCTCATCAGGAGAACAAAATATCTAGAAAGGGAAAGCAACCTCAGTAACGGCTTTTTTATACACTCGGGTAGAACCACGCGCGAGGAGGCAACGTCATCTATCGGCAAAAATAATAATCAAGAATTATGTTAATAGAATTTTAAAAGCGCTAGGAAGGACGGGATTAGACTTAAAATCACTCACTAAACATGCTAAATCTTTGTGAATATGAAAAGCCCCAAGAAAATCCAATACACCAACGGAAGAAGCTTTGTGGAAAATTTTTGCAGATCCCAAGTCAAAATTATGATTAAATTTCGAACCATGACACGCTATTGAAGACTTGTTAATTTCGCCCTTTCGAACATAACATTATTTGTTAAATATTCTATTGGATAGTTTTTATTTTTTCATTTAATGTACACTGCTCGACATTAAAAATGCAACACCAAGAAGGAAAGGTCAGAAAGTGATGAAATTTGGAATAAAGACAGAGACAGCAAGCAGCAATAAGTGATCTTCGTTTCAAAATGATAGTCAGAGTACAGAGCGAGAACGGCGTCGGCTCAATAGGATGTAGGACCACCGAGGACAGCGACTCACGAAGAAACACATCTAGGCATAGAGTCAATAAAAGTGCGGATGGTGTCCTGAGTGATGCCTCTCCATTCCCTTTCAACCATTTGCCACAGTTCGTCTTTTGAATGAGGCAGGGGCAGAATCTGCAAACGGCGTCCAATCACATCCCATACATGTTTGATTGGTGACAGGTCAGAAGAGTACTGTGGCCAGGGAAGCATCTGTATACCTTGCAGAGCATGTTGGCAGATGCGAGCACTGT